>DF362383.1:7069-18797 GCA_000787875.1 Solanum virginianum | reverse complement strand
ATTTTTAGCTAGAGAGTAGATAACAATTTGTAGAAAAATAATTTCTGATATGAAAATATTTTCATAATTTAAAATATTTTTTTAAAATAAATATTTAAATTTTTTTTTGGAGGGTAGGGGGTGCGCGGTTGGGGGTGGGAGTGGGTGTGGGGGCGGGATAGTGTAAAAATTGATTTTTTCAAAATTGAATTTTTTTAAAAAAAATAAGTTTCGACTTTTTCGGATGCCTCCCAAGCGCCGAGGGGCTAACCGTCATATTCTCAATCGGCTTTGCCTCGCTGCATTTCTCGTGCCATTTGCAATAATGTTTTCCTTTTCTTTCTTCTCTTTTAGGTATCTTAATTTTAATTTTTTTTGTATTGTGAGGGAGGGGGGGAGGGTTGGGAGACAGGGAGAGGTTGGAGTAAAAATTAAAAATTTTTAAAAGTCTGAGGGTGGGGTGGACGTGGGGGTGTGGTGTAGTGTAAAAAAATAAATTTTCAAAATTGAAATATTTTTTAACAAAAAATTTAAATTTTTTGGTATAGGGGTTGGGTGGGGGCGGAGGGGGGGCAGGTAAATTTTTTTAAAAATAAAATCAATTTTAAAATTTTGTAAAAATAAATTTTTAATTTTTTTTGGAGGGGAGGATGGAGTGGGGGGAGGGAAAATTGAGTGAGTCGGAATAAAAATAGGTGAAAAAAATAAAATTTTCAAAATATAAATATTTTTTCAAAAATAAATTTTTAATCTTATCTTATTTTAAAAAAATTCGGGGAGAATCACAATATGGATGAGATAAAAAAAATCAATTTGAAATTGTATAAGAGTTTTGGAAAATGTTTTCCTTAACTTTTGGGGTGTGTTTGATATGGAGGAAAATATTTTCTTGGAAAATGAGTTGATTTCTAACTCATTTTCCATGTTTGGTTGGTGAGTGGAAAATATTTTTCGAAAAATATTTTTTATTGTTTGGTTAATGAATAAAAATTATTTTTTAGAAAAAAAAAACTTCTATTTTTAGCTAGAGAGTAGATAGTACTTTGTAGAAAAATAATTTCTGATATGAAAATATTTTTATAATTTAAAGTATTTTTTATAAATAAATATTTAAATTCTTTTTTGGAGGGTGGGGTGGGCGTGGGGGCGGGGTAGTGTAAAAATTAAATTTTTTTTTAAAAAATAAATTTTATTTTTTTTTTGTATTGTGGGTCGGGGGGATTGGGGGACGGGGAGAGGTTGGAGTAAAAAATTAAAATTTTTAAAGTTTTGGGTTTTTTTGAATATTAATATTTTAACTTAAAAATAAAATTTTCAAAATGTTAATTTTTTTCAAAAATAAATTTTTAATCTTATTATATTTTTTAAAAAAAATTAGGGAGGGGATCGTAATATGGATGACATAAAAGAATTAATTTTGTTATAAAATATAAATCTAGAATTGATTAGAATAAATTTTATAGCGGAATAATAAAACAGATAATTAATCAAAGAATAAAAGAGAGGGAAAAAATATATCAGTGTATGATTTCTCTATATATGTTTTCATCCGCTTAGTATGACTTTTATAGCCAAAGAGTGAGTAAGTTATGGACGGGCCCATATACAATAATTATATTTGTCAAATTGCCTAACTTTTCATTTCACTATAAACAATTATTGTCCAAAACTCCCCTTAATTGTTTACGTAAAATAAAGGTTCTATGTGACCTTAATATGCATTATCTGTTGCCTCGTTAAAAACCTTATCAGGAAAAACCCCAATAGGACAAAAACCTTGGTGAAGAAAAAAAGAGTGCAACACGTATTTACTCCTCCGGATGAAAACATCACTTAATATCTCGGAGACGACGCATTTCAATCTTGTATCTCAATTTCTCAAAAGTAGAGGTTGGCAATGCCTTGGTAAAAATATCTGCTAAATTATCACTTGAACGAACTTGTTGAATGTTTATTTTTCCCTTTATTTGAAGACCACTTGGTCAACATATCTGCTAAATTATCACTTGAACGAACTTGTTGAATGTCTATTTCTCCCTTTATTTGAAGATCGTGAGTGAATTTTTTTTTGGAGAAATGTGTTTTGTTCTGTCTCCTTTAATGTATCCTCCCTTCAGTTGAGCTATACATGCAACATTGTCTTCCTACAATATTGTTGGAACATTTCTTCCCAAAAAAAGGTCA
This sequence comes from Solanum virginianum, assembly GCA_000787875.1. Classification (NCBI taxonomy): domain Eukaryota; kingdom Viridiplantae; phylum Streptophyta; class Magnoliopsida; order Solanales; family Solanaceae; genus Solanum; species Solanum virginianum. Next base: position 16,634 of record DF362383.1, on the reverse strand, counting down.
CGTGCTTCTTGAATGTGTTGAGTTATTGATCTTAACCAAACGAATTCTCGGCTTGCTTCATGAATGACTATTATTTCTTCATGATTTGAAGAAGTGGCAACCAAAGTTTGTTTCGTGCATTCTCGACTTGCTTCATGAATGACTATTATTTTTTCATGATTTGAAGAAGTGGCAACCAAAGTTTGTTTCGTTGAACGCCATGATATTGTTGTACCGCTACTTGTAAATAAATAGTCTGTTTGTGATCGCCCTTTATGAGGATCAGATAAATATTCTGCATCTGCATAGCTAATCAATTGTGACTTTGATTCATTTGAGTAAAATAGTCTTTTATGAGGATCAGATAAATATCCTATATCTGCATAGCCAATCAACTGTGACTTTGATTCATTTGAGTAAAATAATCCCATATCAATGGTACCTTGATGGTATCTCAATATATGCTTAATTCCATTCCAGTGCCTTCGAGTTGGAGAAGAACTAAATCTTGCTAACAAGTTTACAGTGAAGGCTATATCTGGCCTAGAATTATTAGCAAGATACATTAATGCACCAATTGCACTAAGATATAATACTTCAGCACCAACAAGCTCTTCATCATTTGCATGAGATCGAAATGGATCTTTATTAATATCAAGAGATCTCACAATCATTGGGGTACTTAATGGATGTGCTTTATCCATATAAAATCTCTTTAAGATATTCTCAGTATATGTTGATCAATGGACAAATATTTCATAGGCAAAATGTTTAATTTGTAGACCAAGATAAAATTTTGTCTTTTCGAAGTTTTTCATTTCAAACTCCTTTTTCAAATATTTTATTGCCTTTGAAAACTCTTCAGGAGTTCCAATAATATTCAAATCAACAACATATATAGCTATTATGACAAATTCAGATCTAGACCTTTTCATAAAGATACAAGGACAAATTGGATCATTTTTAAACCCTTCCCTTAGCAAATACTCGCTAAGGTGATTATACCACATTCGACCTGATTGTTTCAATTCATATAAGAATTTCTGAAGCTTTATTGAACAATTTTCTCGACAATTACTGTATGCTTCAGGTACTTTGAATCCTTCAGGAATTTTTATAAAAATATCGTGGTCTAATGATCCATATAAATAGGCAGTGGCCACGTCCATCATGTGTATTTCAAGCTTTTCATGAACTGCCAAATTCATTAGGTACCTGAAGGTAATTGCATTTACCACAGCAGAATATGTTTCCTCATAATCAATGCCAGACCTTTGCGAAAATCTTTGGGCCAGAAGTCGTGCTTTATATCTTACGACTTCATCCTTTCCATTTCGTTTTCTCACAAAAACTCATTTGTATCCCACTGGCTTGACACCTTCAAGTGTTCAAATTATTGATCCAAAAACTTCACGTTTTTCAAGTGAAGTCAATTCTACTTGAATTGCTTCCTTTCATTTTGCCCAGTCATTTCTCTTTCTACATTCATCGATAGATTTTGGTTCAAGATCCTCATTTTGTTGCATTATTTCAGTAGTAATATTATAGGCAAAAATTTTGTCGACTACAATATTATTTCGGTTCCATCTTTTTTCTGTCGAGACATAACTTATTGAGATCTCTTCATTTTCATTATTTTCATTATTTTCAGGTACCTGAACCTTTTTGGTGACGTCACCATTTGTTATGTCTTGAGGCTCCTCTTGAGTTATTGCCTCGGTATGATCATTTATCCTTTTTCTTTTTTGAGGATTTTTATCCTTGGAACCGATTGGCCTTCCACGTTTTAAGTGTGGTCTAGACTCATTTTTCTTAATCGTTTGTCCTATTGGGACATTAACTCGAACTGGAGCATTAACAGTCGAAATATGCAATTTCGTAACCCTTGAAAGGTTAGTAAATGCATCTGGTAATTGATTTATAACACTTTGCAAATAAATCAACTTTTGAACTTTTTGCTCACATTGATTTGTTCGAGGATCCAAATGAGATAATGACAATGAATTTTAATCTATTTTATTTTTCAATTGTTTATGTTCTCCCCCTAATGTTGGGTATACTGATCCATCAAAATGACAATCAGCAAATCTTGCCGTAAATAAATCTCCAGTTCTAGGCTTCAAATATTTTATAATAGAATGAGATTCATACCCAAATATATCCCCAGCCTTCTTTGGGGACTCATCTTTGTAAGTTGCGGTGGGGCAATTGAAACATATACCACACAATCAAAGACCTTAAAATAGGAAATGTTTGGCTCCTGGCCAAAAGCCAACTGTAATGGGGAAACATCATAATAACTGGTTGGCCTTATGCACACAAGTATTGCTGCATGCAAAATGGCATGCCCCCACATTGAAACAAGCAACTTTGTCCTCATCAACAATATTCTAGCTATCAATTGAAGACGTTTAGTCAATGAATCTGCTAGACCATTTTGAGTATAAACATGAACAACAGGATGCTCAATTGTTATCCCAATGGATAAACAATAATCATTAAATGTCTAACATGTAAACTCACCAACATTATCAAGACAAATTGTCTTTATTAAATAATCTGAAAATTGTGCTCTTAATTTTATTATTTGAGCCAACAACCTCGTAAAAGTCATATTGCTAGTTGATAATAAGCACACATGTGACCATCTTGTAGATGTATCTATCAAGATCATAAAATATTTAAATGGTCCACATGAAGGGTGAATTGGTCCACAAATATTACCCTGTATGCGTTTCAGAAATGCAGGGGATTCAAACCCAACCTTAATTGCTGATGGTTTAACAATCAATTTTCCTTGGGAACAAGCAGTACAAGAGAATTCCTTTAATTGAAGAATTTTCTGATTCTTCAAAGTATGCCCATGTGAATTCTCAATAATTATGCGCATCATATTATAACCGGGATGCCCCAATTGATCATGCCAAATAATAAAATCATTACACTTAGTAAACCTTTTGTTTACTATGACATATGATTCAACTGTACCAATAATTGTATGGTACAACCTAGAAGAAAGTGCAAATAATTTTTCTTGCACAACTTTCTTTTCATCATTTATTGTAGTAATATAAAGGTATTCAACCTTTCCTTCATTCGCAGTCTCAACATGATAGCCATTTTGGCGAATAACCTTGAAACTTAACGAGTTTCTTTGAGACTTACTACAATATAAAGCATTATGAACAATCAATATTGTTCCCCTAGGTAGTAATAAGGTTGCTCTTCTAGAGCCTTCAATTATTTTAGTATTATCAGATATTGTGTCAACATTGGCTCCTTTCATAACCAAATGAGAGAAATATTTCTTTTCTCTTAATATAATGTGAGTTGTCACATTATCCAGAAGACACATTTCTCCATTACTCATCTTGGATTTAATTGAAAATTGAAATTTTATTTATCTTCACAAAATAAAAGTTCATTATGAGAAATAAGATAATTAATAATATTGTAAGAAAACTTAAATTTTATTTTATTATAATTTTAAATTTTAAAATAGAAGTAAAAGCCATAATACATACAAACAACATGTTATATATCATAAAATTAAATATTAGTTATGATCCCCGAAAAATTCTTCAACATCCAGATGAGTAAGATTAGGAGGTCATCAAAAATATTATCTTTCAATGTCAAATTTGCCTCACCATTCTCATTATATTCATGAGAAGACCCTGCTCGGACATCATCTTTAAGAGTCAAATGTGACTCCATCTGGGCATTAGAATTGGAGGCACCACCTTTCTTTCCTTTCCTTTTGAAGGAATTTTGATACAACCTGACAAAATACTCATGTGTCCGGTATTCATTTTTTCAGTAGTCTTTCAAGCCACAACGATGACAGTGATCATCTTTGCCTTGTGAAGGATTATATTGAGAACTCATATTGTTCTCCTTTTTATTATGACCACCTTGATAATTATTAAATCATCTCTTATCTTTGCCACGCCCACGCACATAATCCTGGCTCTGATTATTTTATCCTATTTCAGACTGGCCATGTACTTCTACTAATTTGCTTCCGGTAATGGAGCAGTTCCAGTGGGGGCGATCCTCATGATTTTTCATTAATAGGGCATTATGTTGCTCAGCCACCAGAAGGTACGATATCAATTCAGAATATTTCTTAAAATCTTTCTCGCGGTATTGCTGCTATAATATTACATTTGAGGCACGGAAAGTGGTTAATGTTTTTTCTAACATGTCCTCATCCGTTATTAACTTTCCCACATAATTTTAATTGAAAAATGATTCTATATACAACATAATTATATTCAACTATGATTTTAAAATCTTGAAACCGTAAGTGCATCCACTCATAACGAGCCCTTGGCAATACTATGGCCTTAAGGTGGTCATACCTTCCTTTCAGGCCGATCCACTATTCAAGTGGATCTTTCACTGTTAAGTATTCAACCTTCAAACTTTCATCCAGATGATGACGAAGGAAAATCATCACCTTCGCTTTATCCTGACTTGATGCTTTATTTCCTTCGATTATAATGTTACCAAGACCCTTAGCGACAAGGTGAATCTCAACATCAAGAATCCATGACAAATAGTTCTTTTCAGAGATGTCAAGTGCCACAAATTCAAGTTTTGACAAATTCGACATGATGAAAGCTATCATAAAATAATTGAATTAATAACATAATATTGATTTTAATGATAAATTAATATTTCAAATGATAAAATATTATATGAGTACAAAACATATTGTATGCATGAACATGAAATGTTACAAAGGCATATAAACTCATGAAGTATTAAAATGATAATTTTTATGTATAATTTTTTTCTACAAAATTCAATAGATATTAGTGGAACAATTTTATTTGAATTATAGTTATATGTAACACAATACTATTCTTGTTTATGTCACACAAATAGTCATATATGTATATATAAGAGAAATATATTAACAAGTTTTCTAATTAGCCTATTATTATAAACATAATTTATAATTATAGGTTAGCAGGATCCCCAAACACATTAGCATGAAATCTAGACAATACTCTTCAAAAAAATATATACATCATACATATCATACATTCTTAATAATTAATACTATAGGTGTAACATGTAAAAGTTCATCTACATAACTGACAATATTGACTTTAAAATGAACTAAAATTTCATATAAAAAAAATTGAGAATTATGACAAAAGTCCACAGCACTAGTGGCAATGCATACATCAGTGCATAATTATGGATTATTACAAGGCCAATTTCGATTTTATTAAACACATAAATGTTTATTGAATTTAAAACAGATACTAATTCATAGATTGATCAAGAGGGACCATAATTATAAAGTAATAACAACAAGGGTAAACGTAATCAAATAACCAGTAACAAGCATATATGATATCTAAAATATATGATTAACTTATTTAGAGAAGTCATGTTAAGGATGTTATAAATAAATATATAAATATGTATACTTTAGTTGAAAATAAATTTGATCAATCTGTCAGAAAAAGATAACCCCGATTTTTTAGCAAATCTCAATTGGCTAGAGACTTATGCTGGTAATGTGTTATAAAATATAAATCTAAAATTAATTAGAATAAATTTTATAGTGAAATAATAAAACAGATAATTAATCAAAAAAGAAAAGAGAGGGAAGAAATATATCAGTGTATGATGTCTCTATATATGTTTTCGTCTACTTAGTATGACTTTTATAGCCAAAGAGTGAGTAAGTACAGTATGGACAGGGCCCATATACAATAATTATGTTTGCCAAATTGCCTAACTTTTTATTCCACTATAAACAATTATTGTCCAACAAATTTGAAATTGGATTAGAGTTTTGAAAAATATTTTTCATAACTTTTGGAAGGAAGTCATTTCCCTTAAATTTGAGGAAAATAAGTTGATTTGAAAAATATTTTTCAAAATATTTAAACCAACCAAACATGAGAAAATGAAAAAACATTTTCTGGAAAATATTTTCCTCCATATCAAACACACCCTTGGAAAGAAGTCATTTTTCTTAAATTTGAGGAAAAAAATAAATTGATTTAGAAAATATTTTCCAAAACATTTAAGTCAACTAAACATGAAAACATGAAAAAATATTTTTTGAAAATATTTTCCTAAAATACCGAACATGCCCTAAATTTTAAAATTTTCAAGGAAAATTCCTAATTTTTTTAGTACGGTAAGATTTGTTCTCCCTCCGTTTATCGGGAATGAACTTGTGGTGCTTCCACCATACAAAAATTGCGGATGGATATGTACTCCTGTTATATATTCTTTTTCTATGAAATTCACCTAACAGAATCATGAATCAGAGTTTGTAGTGATGAAAGCGAAAGAGCCAATGGTGTTTCTGGGGGGGGTTTAGGCAGAGCTGCTTTGATGATCACTATAATTCCAATTTTTGTGTGGAACGAATTTTTTGGATACAGACATGGGTACTGATGATATGATTGCTCTTTTGTATCTTTTGAATCTTAACTCACCCCAAATCAACTTGCTGGTTCTCTCTTACTCTAGTTTTTATTCCAGTATAATAAATAATATTGCCTTACCATAACTAGAGTTTACTAGAGGAGAGGCTAAGGATGGTGGTTTTTGGTGCTATGGTAGGGTATGGTTAGTAAGAGAACCATGTTTATTTTGTTTATTTAATTAATTATATGGTATGATATGGTTTGGTATCAAACCATGAAAATCGTCACTTTTTGAAATCACCAATTTGATGGTATGTCATGATTTTTTTTATACCCTTACTTAAATTCTCTAGACCCCACTTTTGGAATTCTACTGGGTATGTTGTTGATGTTGTATACTTTTACTTAAATTTAAATAATTCTAATTTATCCTTTATTTTTTATTAAACTTTACCCTAATATATCTATTGGATTTGTATTACTTATTTCCTCCCACATCAACTTCCGTCGTTTTTTTTTTCAAGTTTTAGTCTATTTTTTGAGGTTCATTTTCTTAAAAGTTCTTAACTTTTTATTTTCTTGTGTTGTTTGTATGGATTGGAAATATATTAACTTGTATGTTTTCCTACTTGATTCTATGTATTTATTTTAAAAAAATTATTAAATTTAATATTTATAATAATTAAGGACATTTTTGTAAATTTATAAGTTATGATACAGTACCATATAGTCAAATCAAACAACAAATTATCATTGAACAGTGACAATTCATACAGTCTATCCAAACATTGTACAGTACTGTATTGTACAATATCATGCCATGCCATACATTATGAAACCATGGCAAACCACTATCCAAACAGAGGGTAAGTGAATTGTTCAATCTGCCTAACTTTTGGTTGACAGAGTTCCAGGCAATAGGTAAATAGGTAACTGATGATTAGTCCAGGTGCATGCAACTTAAACTGCCACCACAGTTATCTCAAGTAGAGAGAGAGAGAAAAAAAAAAGGAAAAGGTTGTAGTCTATATAATGATGGTTCTCTTTCTTGTTTCTTTGTCCTTGAGATTGAGATATCAGCTATACTGATCCCTTGACTTCACATAATCTGTATGTAGAATGTGTTTGCTGTAGGAAACCTTGTAATGTTTAGGTTGTGGACACACTAAGAGCTTCTTTTTGAGACTCAAGTAAATTATTTGCATTATCTAAGTAGAATTGTTCTTTAAACAAAAGTCATTTTCTTTTAATAGAAAGTAATCATTTTATTGATCCAAAGCGATGCTAAGGTTGTGATTTGAGTTATATCAGAATCCTCATACATCTAGTCTAGTCCGAGGGAACTTAAGGAATCTAGAAAACTATCTACACCATGTACATTCTGCATTTTTGCCAAGTCTAATAGGGACAAAGTATAGCATTTTCAGTTTTGTAGATGCTCTCTTTTTCTTCCCAACATCTGAGATTTCTTGGTTTCCAAAAGTCACTTTTTCTACCCTTCTTTTACTAGGTAGACTGAAGTAACTGCTTATTCTTTATCAGAAAAATTCTTTAAACAGAAGTCACTATTTCTTCCCTTCTTTAGTTGAGTACTGGAATCTTTTAAGTTTGTATTGTTGATTTCTTATCTTGACTTTCATGGCATGATTTGAATTTTGAAATATTTATCATTCTGAGCTAGTAATCCCATTCATTGTGAAGATACTTATCGTTCTTTCTATTACTCATAAAATACATGTAAAACTTGTTCAAAACAAGGACTCTAACTTCACTTACTTTGTTGAAAGCATGTTATGGGTCATAGTTGAACTTGAAGTGGTCTTTGTTGGATAGTTGGCCCCTTTGAGAGTTTGGACTAATTGTATCACCATGTCATTAAAAAGGTCTCATAGAGAAAATTAGTTAAGAATCCTTTTTATTACAAGCAGTAAGTGTAACTATTAGCACAAATGCATGGAGTGATGTAGGCCATGTTGTCAACAAGTCGATGATATTGCTGTTGGTGTGGGAGGTGAAGGTGGAATACTTCCGGATAGTACCATTCTACCAAATGTTGGTGGATATCTGCCTACTAGTTCTGGGCACGTGCATTGCACATGTGTCTCATGGTAAGTTGAATTATTGATGTAGTAGAATAATTATGATTTAATTTATGGAAACAATAATGTATACAAGTTGTAAGTGCATAAATTTGAATCTCCATTTGAAGAGTAGTGTGGATCATTGTTGCGTCGATTACTACTAAATATTAAAATATATGATTTTTTTAAAACTAATTAAAAAGAAAAATAAGTCATGCATCGAGAATAAGAGTATATAATTCAACTTTGCTCAAATCATAGACAATTAGAACCTATCTTGGTTTGTTACTTCAAAAATACTTAACAAAATTCAGGTGGAACGATTGATACTATACAAAAAATAATAATAATAATTAATCCACCCCTTAGACATAAATTTCTTGCTTTTCCTCAATCTTTTCACTAATATTACATCCAGTTGAATATAAATATAATTGGAATTTTGCAAATAAATTAAAATCAATTATCTAAAAGTCATCTTGATCTCTTCAATTCTAGCAGGCCTCACTTCTTCATCAGTCAAAGCTACAGCTATCATCCTTTGCTTTCTTGCTTGCACTTGTTGCATTCTTTCTTCCACTGTATCCTATATATACACCATTTTACAAAATAAATAATATGTATAAACTAAATAAAATTGTTAACACAAAGTTCGTATAAAGATTTTAATTTTTATTCTTGTATTTAAGTGCATCCATATAAGCACCTAAACTATTCAATAAGATACCTATTGAAAGGTATGGTCATGTTATCAAGTTGAACCTGTTTTGCAGAACATGTTTCTTTTCCTAATACTTTCTTTGATTAGTCTAAAATATGTGCAGTGATAATAAAATATATATGTATTCCATTTGCATTTATGTTGTGGTTTTACTTGATAGTTTTTCTTCACAAGTACTTGGAGCAACATCCCGAGGATGAGGTACGTGTAAAGCTGAAAAACTTTTCATGTCTGTTACCAAGTCCACTACAGGAAGACAATGTTAAGGAGCGTCTTCCTGGACCGTCACATGATGTAAATGGCGCTTATAATGGTATGAATGTGCATTAGACATGCTTAAGTCAGAAGTAAGATCGATCATTTTATTGATCCAAAGCGAT
>DF362384.1:28460-42818 GCA_000787875.1 Solanum virginianum | reverse complement strand
ATATACATACTCAATATCTGAAACCAAAAGAACTTTCAGCAGAAAAAGGGGATCACCCTACTAACACCGCTCTAACGCACGATCTAACATTAGAAAAAGAGTAACATCCTAAGTGTCTTGTAGCCTCCTATTTATAGATGTCGTGCATGACACACCGATAAACAAGACTCTACTAGACACGGTCTGTGGACACTCCGAGGACTAACCGCTCTGATACCACTTCTGTCATGACCCAATCCCGTGGGCCGTGACTAGTGCCCGATTGGGGCACCCAGACCCAATTACTAATTCAGATTTCAGTTATTCTGTCCAACGTATTTATGGAAATTTTAGCAGATTTTGCTCTATTTTATGGACTACCCACCTGCAAATAGAAATGCCCCAGTAAATAGTACAAACGTATATAGATACATGTGGGTTGACAAGGTCATCGCTGCGGTTAAACTGCCCAACATACATCATATACATACAGTCTTATACAAACTATCAGAATCCTATACTCACAGGTATCCACAGACCTCTATACAGACCAATGGAATCAAAAGATGGGACAGGGCCCCGTCGTACCCTCAAACGGACATAATTCAAAATAAAGTAGTAGCAAAAATACCAAATAGCTGCTCCGAAGCAAAGGAGCTCTTCAAAAGGTAGACAAGGGTCCTAAGCTGGTGGCCCGCTACTCTGGTCGTCTGTACCTGTGGGCATGAAATGCAGCCCCCGAATAAAGGGGGTCAGTACGAAGTACGTACCGAATATGTAAAGTAGAAGGTACATATGTAAGCAAAAGTAACAGACTGAACAGATGTATAAGAGTCAAACTTACATGCAAATATTAGATAAAGATATTACCTATGTTTTCAAAATGTCAAACGGATGCATAACGTACAGGAACAATGGCGACCTCCAAGCTCGCGCCATACCACTGCCTCACACTAGAAAGTTCAAATCCTGAAGTCTCCAACACAAATCCCAAATGTAGCTGAGGTGAGCCGGGGCGAGCGAGGCCCAGCACTCACGTCGTAGGATAGGTGAGCCGAGGCGAGCGAGGCCCAGCGCTCACGTATCATAATACAGAGGTAACATACTGACGATCAGTGAGCCGAGGCGAGCGAGGCCCAGCGCTCACGTGAGCCGGGGCAAACGAGGCCCAGCACTCACACGTCATAATGCCAACATATCCCAAGCCCAGCTCCTTATGGCTCCAAACTAAGCAAAGCCGGTTCATGGGCAAATCGACCCGTCGTATCCAGCCTACTTCAGAATATATATATATATATATAGTATAATATGCACGATGATAACTGGCTTGGGAATCGGTGAACAGAGGTCATAATAGGCATGAGTAGAGTCGTGAGAAGTCATATGCATAAAATAGTCTTTATCCAAAATTCCCAAAGAGTAACAAAGTTTTCATGTTTAGGGATAACATATTATTCTTAAATTATTAGAACTCCCAAAGGAATAGTAAAACATTCAAGTTTGCACTTAACACATTATTATTAAGAATCCCAAAAACTGCATACTCTTAAGGATATCAAACATATATGTATAGCTCATTATTCGGAAGAAAGACCAAGAACAAATATAAAGCATACTTGGGTAATGTTTTAAGAAATGGGATTTTTCAAACGTTATCACATTTTCTATTTCTAACTTATTCATGCTAAGAGACGGAAAGCTTTACATACCTCTCTTTCTTCATCCAACTATCCCCATCGTCAAGCCAACCCGACTTACTCTTTCGGAGGTCCAATATCTACAATAACCACCATAGTGTTCATAATTAGCTAAAGTTCTCTTCCAACCTTAATTCCCAAGTGTCCATATACACACTGTTCAAGCCCTCACTTACCTTCCAAGAATAAAATTACATTATTTAAAAGTCAAACAAAACCTTACAATGTCAAAACGCAATATTTCATTACTTTTGGACATCCAAGTTCGACCCACACCTCAAGAGTATGTACAAACAATTTCCAATACTTCTTTCACCCCACAAGAATCATTTTTATACCAACTAACACAATTACATGATTTAAAGATAAAACAACTCCATATACAAAAATCCCCAAATTCGAACCCCCCTTCAACACTCATAACTAACTTAAACAAGCAATCCATCATAGTTTTCTTGCAATATAATATTAACCAACACCCATACAAGCTTTAAAATTAGCTAAAACAAGCTTAAAAGCAACATACCTTACAACCCTTTCAAGAAGTTCAAATCGCCAAAACCAAATTACAAAGTGTTTTCTCGACAAACCAATGCTTCCACACTACTTGGGGGACCCAATATACCAAGCTTGTAGCATCCAATTAGAAGAAGAAGCAAAAACCACAATTTTTTTGTGGTACTGTAGCAACCCGAGAGGGTTGCTCAGTTTTGGGAAGTTTTGCTTTCAATTTTTTTGGCTAAGTATGAAACTCTCTTGCTCTTGTACAAGATAACCTATACATATATATAAAGATAAGGCAAAGATATAGTCTTGGTTCCACATAACTTGGACCAATGGAAAATTCACACAATTTAAGTGGACTCACTAGTATTTAATTACCTCTAAACTTTTCTTCCTTGTTAAGAAGATAATTAATTCAAGGAATTTGAAAATAGAATCTTATAGGTGCACATAATCCTCTTTGAAATATTTCAATTTACGTTCTCAAATTTCTTTTCTTTTTTTTCAAAAATACCCTTAAGTTTGGAATTTTTCCAAAAATTACAACATTGGTCTCAAATCTCGTACTTGGTCCAACACACCACAATATGGGTTCTAACACTTATTTATGTAAATTCTTGGATGTCTATGGTTTTACTTCAAATAGATGTATCCTGATTCAATTACTGCTATATGATTCATTTTGTTACAAATTGGTATTCAATTGTAAAACATTTATGATTTACATGGTATTCCTATGTCAAGCTATCTAGGGTTTTGAGATTTTATGGTGGGTGAATTTGCCTACTGTATTCATTGAGATTAAGCATGATTTTCTTACATTGTATGATTTCAAGACGAATTGACATTGAACCCACCAAATTTATCTTACATACCAATGAAATACGACTTAAATGACAAGAATTTCTACTAAATATTTATGAAAGCTATGAATATGATCATGAAGGCCCTTTTATGACTAAATAAATGATGAGTGAAAGGTTTTCTTAATAAACCTTTAGAGGCATATTAACAAAAAGAATTAACAATACAAATTTTAACATAGGATGATTGTCATAGAGTAGTATCATTAGTTTTCCAAACTAAATAAAAACAAGAAGTGCCTTTATGGTATAACATATTTTTCCCTCCACTCCAATTCTTCAAGACAACACTAGCCATTAGCAAAGCATATATACATATTACACATTCTTGAACAGTTGAACTTCTTGAGTATGGATACAGTGATGAAGTTGGAAATAGAAACTCCAGTGGTAATATCATATTATAGTAGTCATGGAAAGAATGAGCTTTCATGTGTGAGAAAAAAGTGAAAGAAAGTCAACCAAAGATAATGGTCGTGAAGACATTTTGACCTCTAACAAACAAAAAGCTCTTCGCGTGCAAGAAATGGACCTTTCTGTATTGTTTGGGATTCAGTTTGCTATATAATTTTCTCAATTATCAGTGACCTGTTTGTACATGGTAAGCCAGATGCTGAATCGATTGTTGATCGATTGTAAGCCATATCAATTGATTTAGCGTTTGGCTTACCATGTACAAATAGGTCACCAACAATTGAGAAAATAATAATAGCGAATTGAATCCTAAACAACACAGAAAGGTCCATTGCTTGCTTGCAAATAGCTTTCTGTTTGTTGGAGGTCAAAATGTCTACATGACCCTTATCTTTGGTGGACTTTCATTCACTTTTTTCTTACACATGAATGCTCATTCTTGCCATAACTACTACAATAAGATATTACCACAGGAGTTTATCTTTCCAACTTTATCACTTTTTCCATACTCAAGAAGTTCAACTGTTCAAGAAAGTGTAATATGTATATATGCATTGCTAATTACTAGTGTTTTCTTGATGAATTGGAGTGAAACGAAAAATATGTTACACCATAAAGGCACTACTTGTTTTTATTTAGTTTGTAAAACTAATGATACTACTCTATGACAATCTTCTTGTGCTAAATATGTGTTGTTAATTCTTGTTGTTAATACTAAGGTCAAGCAATTACCTATATAAGGGATAATGAAATTTGGGCACAAAACTATTTTTTATACTTTCTGTATTCGTACACTAATTTTTATTAATAAAAAGTATATAAGCACCTTTATGTTATGTATTTTTTGTGTTTAGTTTCTTCTTGTGTGTTGTGATTTTCTATACTCAAATTATTACAAATTACATGAATATGTAGTATAGGTATAACCATGTACAATTTCGTATAAAGGTGTGTTCAAGGATAATATATTCTTTATGATTGTATGTGAAAATTTTTATCCATCTCACCATATCTCGATCTTTGGTAGTCCTTTCTCCCAACAAGTAACTTGTTTCTAACTACATGAGACCATATACCATATCACAGTTTTTTTTGTTTTTGATATATTCAATCACCAATTAAACTTGTGGGCTGGGGGACATAAACTAAAAGCTCCATGGAAGGAGCTCATAGCTTACAAAAATACTACGAATATATGAATCTGGAGTATAGTAAATAATAGGACAAAGTAAAGCTCCATGGAGTTTTTTAATACCTGAAAAAATTTGGTTTATGGTGAGGATTCTCTTTATCTTCCCTACTCAGAAGAACCAAATTATCTGCAAAGAAGAGGTGAGCTAGTTTTGGCCCCTTTTATGATATACTGATTGTGATAAACTTCTTCTACCGTACTTTCCTTTCAATTTTTTGAGATAGTGTTCCAAAACATTATATGGGGATAGGGGGTCGTCTTGTCTAATTCCTCTTGTGGGATTAAAGAAATCCATGCAGTCTCCGGTTATCGAGAGGGCTACTCTTTTAATGAGGTACCTGACCTTATTAGTTTAGTTAGGTTGATAGGTAGATTGAAGTATAGAAGGGTTTCCCTTATAAAAGACCATTCTAATTCATCAAAAGTTTTTTTCTATATCACTTTTGATCATGGTTTGGGTTGTCGTTGTTTACAAAAGCCTAATGGTCATCCCTATTTATCTTGTGTAGGGATGCTTCTAGATATTGTTCTACAAGAAATATCTAGATATTATCTTATAAATATCTAATAAAAATCTAGATTATTCTATAATTTACTACAAATATCTATGTTAAATATATAATACTGTAGAATATGTAGATTTTTCCTAAATACAAATATCAAAGATATTACTCTACATAATTCTAGAATTCGACAAATTAATATCTAGGATCTTTTGTACCACAAAAAATCCATCTTTACTTTTCACACTCCCCCTTAAAGTTATTTTTTGGAAACCATCCTGTGCTTGTAGTGGAGGAACTCAGACGTAACTTTGAGCCACGCCTTGGTAAAATTCTCAACAGTTTCTTCCAAACTCCTGTTGCTTCTTTAAATGAAGAAGATGTTTTATCGATAACTAAACCATGTGAATTATCTTCTGGTTGAGTTTTTGAGCTCCCCCTTTCTCTTAGCTCCTCGACAATTGCATTTTCTAGAGATACACCTATGATGGAAAAGTTTGAAACTAGAGAGTTCAATGGTTTAAAACCCTTTTTTTTGAGTGTAACTCCATGATATAAAGATGGTTTATCACTATTAACTCTAACGATCTAACTATCGATTTCCTGCGAAGCTTCGACATCATAATAGGATCTACCACCAGATCTAATTACATGTTTATCAACTTTAGAGATTTCAAAAATTATGTCATTTGTCACTCCATCTAAAACTTGGCCTTCAAGATCAGTTTCTTTATCTATTTATTATTCATCTTCTTCATTTGCTTCGAGTATTTGGTATAAGCCAACGATTGACTTTGATATGGCTTATGATTTATTAGAGACTTCAACTTCTAATACATCTCCCTCAATACTTTCTCCATTAACATCACCACTAGTATATACAGTTTTAGATACTACTTCATAAGGATCCACTTCTTTGATTTCTTCAATAACTGTTATATCATCAGTATAAACATCTTCAAAAGTTTCTTGCTTCATACTAATGACATCAATGTCTTTCTTCTCTATGTGATCAACTACATTATATCTTAAAACCTCGATCCCATCTCTTTCAAGGTTGATAGAAACCATGATATCTATTTCTCGAGCCTCAGCTAAGAAGCACTTTCCTTAATCGTTTTCTTCTTCTTTCTTTTTAGTAACTTTCTCAATTTAAGCCATATTATATTATTCTCCTAGGCTCGACAATATCTTTTTATGTGTCCTATATTGACACATCGATAACATTTGAGTAGCTTCTTGCTATAATAATTAGAAGGTTCTTCCTATGAGAATCGATCATGCAACATATCTCTTGATTTTTTGTTAAAGTTCCTCTTGGTGGCTACAAGAGCATTTCCTTCACCTTCATTAACAAATATAATCTCTACTTGGCTTCTGGTTAACTCTGGTTGCTAAGGTATTCACAACAAACATAATGAACTTCTGTATAAATGGTAGCTCTACACCCCAGGTATTCCTAAAACACCTGTTTAAAATTGAGCTCTATTTCTCCACTAGTAGAGGTTGGAGATGATCCCATTTATCTGCAGCATTTACACGTAGGAAGCGCCTCTGATCAAAATCAAAGAATGTGAAAGATTCCCAAATGACTTTCCACTTCTTAGATGAAATACTAGTTCTTACTAAATCTACTGGGCTACGGAGAAGACAGAGGATGTGATGTAAAATGTGTTCAGGCAACTCAAAGAGATCCTGTTGGCATTAACTGCTGTTTTATCTGTGTTGGTGATCTCTGTCATCTTTTCCTTTTTTCTATTGAACTTTATGTGTGTCCTGCCTTTTCGTTTCCTTATCTATCTTTCACTATTTCCACATTGGCCTTTTTGCCATCGAATCATATATAGTTTCCAATAGCTTTAGTTTTGCTCTATCATGCAAACTGGGATTAGGTGTTACTGTTTTCTTTCTTATGTAAAATGGGATAGAGGGAAAAAAATACTACCTCCATCCTATTTTACATAAGAAAGCAAATAGTAACACCTAATCCCAGTTTGCATTACAGAGCAAAAGCAGATGGAAACTACATATGATTCGATGGCAAAAAGGCCAATATGGAAATAGTGAAAGATAGATAAAGAAACAAAAAGATAGGGCATAGACAAAGTTCAATAGAAAAAAGGGAAAGATGACAGAGATCACCAAGATAAATAAAAGAGCAGTTAATGCAGACATGATCTCTGAGTTGCCTGAACACATTTTTACATCACATCCTTTGTCTTCTACGCTGGCCAATAGATTTAGTAAGAACTAGTATTTTGTCTAAGAAGTGGAAAGTCATTTGGGAATCTTTCACATCCTTTGATTTTGATCAAAGGCACTTCCTATGTGTAAATGTTGCAGATAAATGGGATCATCTTCAACCTCTAACAGTGGAGAAACAGAGCTAAAATTTTAAACAGGTGCTTGTGGAATCCCTAGGGGTGTAGAGCTGCTATTGATACAGAAGTTCATTCTGTTTGTTGAGAATACTATAGCAACAAGAGTTGACCAGATGCCAAGTAGAGATTATATTTGTTAATGAAGGGGAAGAAAATGCTCTTGTAGCCAACAAGAGGAACTTTAATGAAAAAGCAACACATGTGTTGCATGATTGATTTTCGTATGGTTCAAGCTCACCTGGAAAGAAGGAAGAACCTTCTAATTAATTATAGCAAAAAGCCACTCAGATGCTATCAATGTGGCAATATAGGACACATAGAAAGATATTGTCGAGCTGAGGAAAGCAATATGACTCAAATTGAGAAAGCTATTGAAAAGGAAGAAGAAGAAAAAGATTAGGGAAAGTGTTTCTTAGCTGAGGCTCGAGAAATAGATGCAATGGTTTCTATCAACCTTGAAAGAGATTGGATCGAGGATTCAAGATACAATGTAGTTGATCACATGGAGAAGAAATACACTGGTATCATTAGTAAGAAGCAAGAAACTTTTGAAGATGTTTATACTGAGGATACCACAGTTATTTAAGAAATCAAAGACGTAGATCCTCATGAAGTAGTATCTAAAACTATATATACTAGTGGTGACGTTAATGGAGAAAGCATTGAGGAAGATGTATTAGAAGTTAAAGTCTGATAAATTGTCAGCCATATCAAAGCCAATTGTTTGGTTATAGCAAATGTTGGAAGCAAATGAAGAAGATGAAGAACAAATAGATCAAGAAACTGATCTTGAAAGCTAGAGTTTTAGATGGAGAGAGAAATGACATAATTTTTGAAAGCTTAGAAGCTAATAAACATGTTACTGGATCTAGTGGTAGATCCTATTATGATATCGAGGCTTCACAGGAAATTGATGGTTGGATCATCAGAGCTAATAGTGATAAACTATCTTTATATTATGGACTTACACTTGATAAAGAGGATTCTAAACTATTGAACTCTCTAGTTTCAAACTTTTCCATCACATGTGTGTCTCTAGAAAATGCAATTGTTGAGGAGATAAGAGAAAGAGGGAGCTCAAAAATTCAACCAAGAGACTATTCACATGGATCAATTATCGAGAAAGAATCTTTTTCATAAGAAGCAAGAGGAGTCTGGAAGAAACTACCAAGAATTTTACCAAGGAGTGACTCAAAGCTTCGTTTGAGTTCCTCCACGATAAGCGCCAGATAGATTCCAAAAAATCACTTTAAGTAGATGTGTGAAAAGTAAAGTTGATTTTTTGGTCGTACAAAAGGTCCTAGATATTTTGTAAAATTCTAGAATTTTGTGGACTAATATCTTTGATATTTGTAATTAGGAAAAATCTAGATATTCTAGAGTATTAGATATTTTAGGAAGATATATGCAGTAAATAATACAATAATCTAGATTTTTGTTAGATATTTAGAAGATAATATCTAGATTTTTCTTGTAGAACAATGTCGAGAAGCATCCCTATATAATTATAAATAGGGATGACCACAAGGCATTTGTAAACAATGACAACCCAAACCAAAAATTGAATCTAATTGAAGAACTCTTCTCTCATAAGAAAGCTTCCTCTTGTTTAGTTGAATCTTCCGATCTTAATGATCTTGGGCTCGTAGAAGGTCTTTTGATTACAATTTTCATCTGCTATATTTCTCTACAAAGACCACGTACTATATCATAGTTTTTTTGATTGATTCAATCACCAATTGAACTTGTGGGCTGGGGGACATAAACTAATTAAATGCTCCAAGGGAGGAGCTCATAGCTTACAAAAATACTAAAAATATATGAAGCTAGATTTGACGGCCAACCCCTTGTTCTTAAATATAAGAAGAATCTAGAGTCAAGGAGAAGAAACTAGAGTCTTGGAGAGGTTTTTGGAAGACTCTAGAACATTGTGAATAGCTTTTGAAGTTCCTTGGAGGATTCTAGAGAAGTATGGAAGAATCTAGAGAAGTGTGGAATTCTTTAGAGATGTGTGAAAGACTCTAGAAATATGTGGAAGACTAGAGATGTGTAGAACTCTCTAGAGATGTGTGGATGATTCTATGATTGTATAGAAATATCTTGTAGTCTTTAGTGCTCTCTAGAATAGTATGAAAGATTCTAGAGAGGGAAATAAAGTGTAAATAAGTGACGAACTTGTAAGTAATTATTAATTATACTTTGGCCCCTAGGTAGTAGTATAAATAGGAGGGTCTAGAGAGGGAGATAAAGTGTAAATAAGTGACGAACTTGTAAGTAATTATTAATTATACTTTGGCCCCTAGGTAGTAGTATAAATAGGAGGGCCACTTATTTTTACAAACAATTCAAGAAATTGTAAGTAAGACATAGAACCATCAACAACAATTACACCACCATTATCAACTTATTCAAACCTAATTCCCAATCTAGCAAACCATCCAAGAAAGTGTAAGCAATCTTCCAAGTGTTAAAGAAGTCTTCTTTCTAAAAGCTCTCTTGTCTTCTTAATCTAGTGTTCCCTTAGCAATCAAGAGCTGAAAGGCTTTCTAGTATTTGCAAGATCATGAAAGAGTCATGAGAAAATCGACTAGTGCTGCGTGGAAGTCTTTAACAAAGGTCTAAGTCCATGACAGAGTGGTATCAGAGTAGGTTCGTACTAAGGGAAGCATGGCAAGCGAAGGAGACATCAATGCCACCAGCACCGCCAATGTTATGTTTGATATTGGCAAGAAACACAAGGGAAAGAAAAGCTCCAAGAAGATAGAGGAGGAACTAGTCAAACCGACACCAAGAAAGGCCATAACAACCCACTCACTTTCGACTACTGAGTTGAGTGATGACAAACGAGGCAAAGATCTCGCTGACATCACTCTTGGCAAAGGATAGGGCACAAGGGTGGATGCTGCTAGAAAAGTAGTAGAGTTCTTAGGCAAGCGCTTGAATTAGTTCGATGGCAAATTCCAGACCTCAGAGGAATTCACCCTTCAGGAGAATGATAACATCCGAAAAGAGTTGGGCGGACATCAGGCGGTGGAGTATGAGCTGAAGAAGACCATCACTTCCTTAGAGTGCCAACTCATGGAGGCACTAAGCAAGATAGAGGCCATGAGTGCCACCATAAAGACCATAGGTACCACCATAGAGGCTATGAGTTCAAGGATGAGGGCATCGAGGAAGGCATGGTTGATAGGAGATGCGTAGGGATTGTTGGAGAAATGGAGGCAAGATTGAGGCTCCCAAGCCACCTATCTTCAAAGGTGTTATAGACGCACAAGAGGTGGAGAACTTGTTGTTGCATTTCAAGAATTACTTTAAGTGTAAAAGGTGAGGAACAATAACATGAAGATCAACACAACTGTGTTGTATTTGATGGAGATACCTATGTTATGGTGGAAATGAAAGGAGTTAGAGATAGTGAAGAGGCTATGCACCATTGATACATGGGAGCATCAAGAGTGAGTTCAAGAAGGCTTTCTTCCCAAACAACGTCATCTATGAGACTAAATGAAAGTTTAGGGAGCTGAGGCAGATAGGTAGCATAAGGGCCTATGTGAAGGAGTTTACAACCCCTTACGCTTTAGATCCCCAACCTCATGGATAATGATATGATGTTCCACTTCATGGATGGCCTACAAAATTAGGCTAGGATAGAGCTAGAACACCCATACTTTAGGACCATTGACGAGGCCATCACACAGGCAGAGGCTATAATGGACTCTTGACATGACAGGCAAGGAAAAGACCGAGGAGAAGTTTTGGATAGTAGTCATGACCAAGGTGGGGGAGATAGTGGCAAAGGAAAGGGTTGGAAGCCACATCCCAAGTATCATGACACCAGTAGGCCTGATAATAGGAGGTCCGGGTGACAAAACAGCAGAGAGGGCAAGGCACAACCCGTGAAAGAACTTAAGTGCTACATATACGGGGGGCCGCATAGTTACAAAAAGTGTCTAAACTGAAGATCCTTAGTGCCATATTGCAGGAACGAAAGGAGCAGAAGGCACAGAAAGAGGCACCCGAATTGGGGGAAGATTCGAACATGACCTGGGTAGGCGTGATTAGGCTATGCGGAGCTATCATGCACCAACCAGAGAAGTTGAAGAAGTATCATGCATAATACGTGGATATCACGATCAATGGATGACCCACTCGTGCCATGGTCGACACAGGCGCAGAGGTTAATGTCGTAACTAAATCTGTGACAACCAAGTTGGGGTTAAAATATAAGCTAAGTAATTTGCAACTTAGGATAGTCAATGTGCCAATGATTTCTCTGTGTGGAGTTGCTCAAGGAGTTGACATAGTGTTGGGTTAGTGGCATGGTAAAACCAACTTCCATGTCGCCCCGATAGATCTCTTTGATATCATCCTTGGACAGGAATGTTTTCAAAAGTACCATGTGGTAATCGACCCGTACCTCCAAATGCTGGTGGTCTAGGAGCAAAGAGGTTCCTGTATAGTGCCCTTAGTGCAGATGCCCAAGTTAGGGAGACAAGTTTAGCTATCGGCCTTGCAGCTTGTGGAGGAGTTCCAGGGTAAAAAGTCATTATCGTGTTCCATGCCCACTAAGAGGAAACATCATCAGAGGAGAAGCTAGCAAAGAGAGCCAAGAGGGAGAAAGGATAGCCAATTGCAGCAGTCCTCCTTTGGCACGAAAAGGGAACGAATTCCAGAGAAGACCACAATGGGATGGTACGAAGACTTATGGCAGTCCAAAGGTAGAGACAAGGAATTCCAATAGTAGAATTGCATCGAGGACGTCACAACATTAGGTGGGGGAGTGTTTGATAGCTTGCCACTTGTTCTTAAAAATATGGAAGAATCTAGAGTCAAAAAGAAGAAACTAGAGTCTTGGAGAGGTTTTTGGAAGACTCTAGAACATTGTGGATAGCTCTTGAAGTTCCTTGGCAGACTCAAGAGAAGTATTCTATTCTCTAGAGATGTGTGGAAGACTCTAGAGAAGTGTGGAATTCTCTAGAGATGTGTGGAAGACTCTAGAGATGTGTGGAACTCTCTAGAGATGTATGGAAGACACTAGAGATGTGCGGAACTCTCTAGAGATGTGTGGAAGATTCTAGGATTGTATTGAAATATCTTGTAGTATTTAGTTCTCTCTAGAATAGTACGGAAGATTCTAGAGAGGGGACTAAAATATAAATAAATGAGGAACTTGTAAGTAATTATTAATTATACTTTGGCCCCTAGGTAGTAGTATAAATAGGAGGGCCACTCATTTGTACAAGCCATCCAAGAAAGTGTAGCCAATCTTCCAAGTGTTAAAGAAGTCTTCTTTCTAAAAGCTCTCTTGTCTTCTTAATCTAGTGTTCCCTTAGCGATCAAAATTTGAAAGGCTTACTAGTATTTGCAAGATCGTGAAAGAATCGTGAGCAAATCGACTAGTGCCATGCGGAAGTCATAGCGAAGGTCAAAGTCCGTGACATAGAGTGTAGTAAATAATAGGATAGAGTAAAGCTTCATGGAGTTTTTTAATACCTAACATATATACAATTCACTACAACACAATGTATCTATAGCTACAAAATTTATGTAATGAATTCAAAAATCATAGCTATTATGTAGTATTATCCGCAAAATTTTAAATTTCATAGCTATCTGCCAATTCGTAAAATTTCTCTACCAAAAATTTACAATTGATGAAGCTAATTCTTTACTTTTGTTTTAATTGTTGATAATCGTGGCAATAATTGTCTAATAGCTACAACTTTATTTCTACAATAAAAGTTTATGGCTAATCATATGTTTTTGCTAAGTGATAAAGGTTATTGTAGCAATAATAATCTTTTAGCCACAAGAAATTATTTGAAACAAAACATGGTAGCTAAATAAAATATTTTGCTTTGAGTTATAAAGAATTGTTGCAATAGTTAAATGATATAGCTGTAGATTTTTTTCTATAGTAAAGTTTTGTAGCTAATTATTCATTTTTGCTTCGAGTTAAAATTTATCATAGCAATAGTAACCTTTTAGTCACAATAACTTATTCGAAACAAAATATTGTAGCTAAATAATTTATTTTTGTTTCAAGTATTAAAAAATGTAGCAATAGTTAAATGATACGGACACATATTTTAAAAATGTTTTTTTAACTATATAATTTCTTGTGTGATTACATTTTGTACTTCTTCTTAAGCAACTAACTAGATTGTTCCAGGACCAACCAAATGAAAGGACTCTGAGTCAATGGCGACTCCACTGTTTTCAAAGCAGGCAATGCCAATCGAAGCGCCAATTGACCCACCTGACAGAGGGAAAGCTGTAGACAAGGCGTCGGGACATGGAGACATTAGCATTGAGAATGAAAGAACAAAGCGGAATACACCATCTTGGATCCTTGCACATAACTCATTTGATATCGATTCCAACAACCATAATGCTACACTGGGAAACAAAGATAAAGAATGCAGATAAGACCTTTTGGATAACTTAAACATAACAAAGTAAATTAAACCCAAAAGTTATCATTCAAGAGTATCCTCACATCGCCATACCCAGGCAAGGGGAGAGAGCCACAAAAGGAAGAACTCCACAATAGGACACTGTACTACAACGAATGGACATAATGGTCTATGAAACAACAGATCCATTTCACAATCCAGACAAAACTCGAGATAGTGAGCACCTGTGAAATATCTCGCTCACAGATGCAGATTAAACAATGAATATACACACCATGGATGTACTCAACCATCATAAAAATCTTGGTAAAGAGGATCAACCACCAATATTTGAAGGCAAGGCTGAAAACATCATGGAAAGTTTTAGAAGAAATTATTCTAATCGATCTAGGGCACGAATACTACATCG
>DF362384.1:953-20146 GCA_000787875.1 Solanum virginianum | reverse complement strand
GGTCCGATGAGAGTCGACAAGATGTCCAATAATGCCTCTAGTTGTAAGATAGATGAGGGCCAAGACATGTTCCCAGCTCACCCTCAAAGTATAGATAACATAAACAAAATCTACTTAATGTAGAGTAATAGTGGCTTGTCCTTGGAAGATAGGACTCACCACAACCAATGTCTCAAAATTCGATCTAGCCATCAAACGATGGATGAAAGTAATCTCTGGCCCATACATGGTGAGACATGTAGGCAATAGTATGTGTTAGTACATTTGATTGTACTAAGTATGCAGGGTGCAATGCATGTAACCTATCAAAACCTGCATATCAAGGTCAGATTACAAGGGTACATAATATAGAAAGAATTAATATCAAGAAAAGTAATATAATAAGATGCTATGAAGTTCATGATGGATAAAATGCAAATGATGCTCATATATAATGGGGATGTGACCTTAGTTGACATGAGTAAAACCAACCGAGCTATTATTTGAAATCTCCTCATCGGTAAAGTGGTGGTCTACTTGCCAAGGGTATACCATACTTCACCTTATAGGACAACTCCCATTTCGCATGAAGTACCTTCCTTACGGGACAACTCCCATTTTTGATAGGATTTTCACAAATCACAAATCAAATCAAAGTATTTCTTCTACTTATGGGGTAACTCCCATTTCAGATTCATCGTTCCTTACGGGAGAACTCCCATTTTGGAAAGAAAACCTGTGTTAGGCACACAGTTCAAGGAAAGAGAGCAACAAACCCTCCATCCATTGGTGCTAAGTCTTCATCGCACAAAAATACATACATATATCTAAGTCATCATCGCACAAGAATACATATATATATATATATATATATATATATATATATATATATAGATATACATGCTTTCAAAGACAATATTCATTTAAAAGATCATTTCAATGCATCATTAATCTTTAAAGCCAAATACCATTCATTGGAATTCATACTTAGACTCAAATTCTTCATAGTCAATATACTCATGCATAGGAATAGCCCATTCATATACCAAATGGTGCAAGCACCCAAAATGCTCAAAGATCCATATTCAATAGACATATGTGTGATCACATTCTTGTCATATCCCATATTTTATCAAAATCATATTATATAACATAATTGGGTTTAACCCATAACATAATTTCTATAAACTCTCATGAACATGAGTGCATATGCTATGAATGATATGAAGAAGGCACAAGTAGTTAGGATTTGATCCAAAATCAACAATATATTGTGAATTTAAAGTAAATACACCATTAAATCTATATTTAAATCCAACATACGTTCATCCATGCATAAACAAGCTTTTAAGAAGGGACATCATACTTGTATTTCATAAACCCAAAGTAAATCTTCATATAATTATTTAAATCACATTAAAATCATAAAATAAACACTACCCATGCATCAATAGAATTTTAGGAATCCTAATATTCAAAACCCCAAATTAAAGTAAGCAAAATCCATGTAGGTTTTCTTGAAAATAATTTTTGGTCTCCTTGATTGGATATAACCAAGGACCATCCCACATACCTTTCATCTTGAGTTCCTTGGAATTGAGCTGGGGAAAAATAGAAACTTGGAAGTGGGTCTTGAAATCTAAAACTTGTTCTTGAGTTTCCTTGGATTTGTATTTGGGGTCTTGGTGGAGGCTCTTGAGTGAATTTGAGATGAGAGTAATGAACTTGATCTTCTTGAATAGGGTTTAGGTGTTTTGGGGAGGTTAAGATTTGGAAGTCTAAAAAGGCCATTAGAGTAATTAGAATTTACGAAAATATCATTAATGAACGGATGAAAAAATTAGCAAAGTGTCACCTCACTAGAGGCTTGACTGATCGTGTGGCACTCCACGGGCCATGTGGAGTGCCTGTGAGACAAGAGTTAGGCTCAATATTACAATTGGAATCCTTGAGAAAAATTTAGCGTCGACGTCATTTTGATGGGCCACTTTCACGGACCGTGTGGTGTTACACGGACCGTGTAGTAGTCCGTCCAACCTCACCTAGAAAATGTTGTAGGGCACCCCACGACCAAGGTTACTAAACCGTCCAACATTCCACGGCCTGTCAAAGGTGCCCATGGCACCACACTTAGTCAAAACTCCTCTCTTACACACTTATCCTTACTGTGCACACCCCACGACCCTCTACACTGTCAGTGGCAAGTCATATGGCCCGTGCCACTAGATGTGACACAATCCTTAGTCCAAATATCCTTTTCCAGCACCAGGCCATCAAAAGGGCCCATTCAACACCTCACTGGTCGTCAAGGTGTCCATGTGACTTCACTACACGGGAGGGTCTCACTAAAATAGTCGTGACTCCTTCATCCGACCTCAGAAAAAGGTGAAACCAAGTGCGTTGGAAATCTAAATCAAAGGGCTTTCATTTGGTAGGTCCAGGCTACCATGTTCCATTTGTGATACGAGATATGTCCCTTTAAAGTTGGCCCTTCTACCGACACTTGTGTCAAACTTAGCCAATGGAAATCCCTTCGAACTTGGTTTGATGTAGGGGACTCATGATGGACTTAAACAACATAAATGAACTTGAATTAAAGTCTTGAAAGTGAACTTAGATTAAGCTTGGATCTTCCATAAGGTGTCACCTTGGTCCAAAACCTTTCGAAATCAAATCTCAAGCGTCATTAAAGTTATACAAAAAATCCGGGTCCTTATATCATATCCCTCTTGGGAACATTCATCCTCGAATGTGGAAGAACAAGGATGGAAAGGCTTGAATTAGAACATGACACTTCCAATCACAAGGTACAATGCATAACCACCATTTGAAAATGACCAAATCATTAAATCTCATATCAAAACGTATTCAAATCATTTTAAAACATCATAAAATAAATTATTTTCGTGCACATATATGCATATCATGTCATAAGACTGAAGAGCGAAAGAATTAGGACCATTGAGAATAAGAACCTAATACCATGGGCTTGAGTAGATTGGAAAGGATAGAGGTGTCATTGCATTCTATTTGATTCCACTTCCCATATACCACTTTCAATATGTTGATCTCTATTACGAAGCCTCTCCGCTTGCCGATCCAAGACCTCAATCGGGACTTTCTCATATGACAAGTTATCCTCAACTCAACACTTTCCAAAGGAACAAAAGCACTAGTATCACCAACCAACTTCCTCAACTTAGGCACGTAGAAAACCGAATGAATAAAACTCAAATCAGAAGGAAAATCCAATCTATAGGCCATATTATCGCATCGCTCTACAATTTCATGAGGGTCTACATACCGGGAAACTTAACTTGCCCTCCTTTCTAAAACACATCACACCCTCAATAAGTGATACCTTCATATCCACCCTATCACTAATACCAGACTCATGATCCCTCTTTCCAACATCTTAGTGAAACCCTTGGATGGTTTCGAACCATCTTCAACTTTTCCCTAACTAATCTCACTTTCTCCATAGCCTCTAACCCTAAACCTGGGCCTTTGGAAGTCATTTGATCTGACTCAAACCATCCCACCAAAGACCTACATCTTTTACCCTACAAAGCCCCAAATGGCGCCATACTAATGCTAGCATGAAAGTTATTGTTGTAAGCAAACTCAGTACATGGTAGATGACCACCCCAATTAACCTTGAATTCCAACACGTAAGACCTCGTCATGTCTTCCAAAGTTTGAATTGTCCTCAACTTTAGAAAGTAGTCTCAACTGATAAGAAATGAGTCAACTTAGTCCTCTGGTCAATAATACCCTAAAATGAATCAAATTTCTTTTGGGTCAGAGGCAAATCCACCACAAAATCCATGTTTGCCTTTTGCCACTTCCAAGTAGGAATTTTAATATCTTGAGTCAAACCACTGGGTCTTTGGTGTTCTACCTTTGTTCGTTGACAATTGGTGCTTTTGAATCTTCTATTGGTTGTATCCTTCTTCATATCTTGCGATCAATCCTCTGTGTGTTTGGTGTTCTACGTTCGCTCGTTTACAATTAGGGCATTCAGATACATACTTGGCTATATCCTTTTTCATACTATGTGACCAATACTCTTCTCTCAAACCGTAGTACCTTTTAGTAGATCTCGAGATGAATAGAATAATAAGAGTTATGGGTTTTACTCATGATCATACCCTCTTATGATAACCCATACTTAGAAGATATAATTTCCCTTGATACCAAAGCATACCATCTCCTCCTTGGGGGGAAACCTTCACCTTATTCCTTTGGCAATTGACCTCTTCAATACAGCTAATGATGGATGTAGTTCTTACTTAGCCTTATCATTGACAACCACTGAAAGTTTGGCCCCATTCTAAACATAAATGCCACCATCTTTAGAGTTGGTCAACCTAACATTCCAATCTAGCCAAGTGGTAAGTACTTTTTTGCCATCTTTTTCTTCCATTCCTCCACAAGAGCCATATTTTCCATAGATGGCTTACTGAGAGTATCAGCTATAACACTTGCCTTGTTGGGATGATATTGTACACTCATGTCATAGCCCTTCAGGAGTTCCAACCTTTTCATTTGCCTCAAGTTAAGGTCCCTTTGAATGAATACCTATTGCAAACTCGTGTGATCGGTTAAGACATTAACATGTACCCCATACAAATAGGATCTCCAAATCTCAAAGCAAATAGTATCGCCGCTAACCCAAGATCATGAGTCGGGTGATACACTTATGCACCTTCAACTACTCTGATGCATAAGATATCACCTTACCATATTGCATACGTACATAGCCTAACCCAATCCGAGAAGCATTACAATAGACCACCAACCCATCTAAATTATCTGGTAATGTCAAAATAGGAGCCAATGTCAATCGACCTGTCAAATTCTAAAAACACTTCTCACACTTATCCGACCCTACCAACTTGACCTTCTGTTGAGTCAACTAAGTCAATGGAGGTGTAATAGATGAGAAATCTTCAGCAAACCTTCCATAATAATTATCTAACCTAAGAAAACTGTGAGTTTCTGAAGGAGCAAGCTTGTTAAACAATGCACGCCCTTTACCAACTCCCGTCTAACCTTATTTGTAAGATCAGCTATAATATTCTCCTTGCCTGGATTGTATTACGAGCCCAAAGTAACTTTCTTTATTTGGTAGGGAGGGATGGAGATAGGGAATCTTACGAAATGTTCTATGGCATGATAAGAATCATGAAGGGTGAAACATTTCCTAAAATGCCTTGTAGCCTCTTACCTATAGATGTGGTGCACTTCACACGAATGAATAAGACTCTACTTGACGTGGCATGTTGGACTCCGAGGACCATTTATAAACCTAGTGCTCTGATACCATCTCTGTCATGACTCAGAATCCAAGGTCTTGGAGTGACAGGGTGAATGGGAACCCGAGAGTCCCTAAACAAGTCTCAAAGTACCAAAATTCATATCATCAGTTTGGAAGCGTATTCAAAATTAAACACATAGTTCTAAGGGATGGAAAAGTAGGACTCACACTATGGGGACCATTCGAGACTTAGGATCTTTTACATTTCCACATCAAACATACATATATATATATATATACATATGAAATTCCTATAATCAATCCATGATAGTCATTACCAAAGGATAACCATGATCATAAGGTTCAAATATAATACATAACACATAGATCTGATGAGAGTCTATAGGATGTCCAACAATGTCTCTAGTCATAAGATAGGACGGGGGCCAATACATGCTCCGAGCTCACCCTCAAAGTATGGATAACATAAATAAAAGCAACTTAAGGTAGAGGAATAGTGGCTTGTCCTTCAAAGATAGGACTCACCATAACCAATATCTCAAAATCCAATCTAGCCATCGAACGCTTACGGTCCCTACATGTGAGACATGTAGGCAAAAGTATACGTCGTTCCACTAGCTGTGTCACAATCCTCTACATGTGAGACATGTAGGCAAAAGTATACGTTAGTACATTTGATTGTACTAAGTATGTGAGGTGCAATGCATGTAACTTACCAAAACCATATCAAGGTTAGATGACAAGGGTATATAATATAGAAAGAATTAATATTAAGGAGAGTAATATAACAAGATGTTATGAAGTTCATAATGCATAAAATGCAAATAATGCTCATATATAATGGGGATGTGACCTTAATCGACATGAGTAAGACCAAGCGAGCTATTACTTAG
The DNA here is from genome assembly GCA_000787875.1 of Solanum virginianum. NCBI lineage: Eukaryota > Viridiplantae > Streptophyta > Magnoliopsida > Solanales > Solanaceae > Solanum > Solanum virginianum. Next base: position 13,993 of record DF362384.1, on the reverse strand, counting down.
AATCCCGATGAAATTCCCTCATTGGTAAAGAGGTGGTCTACTTTCCAAGGGTAGACCATACTTTACCTTATGGGACAACTTTGATTTCGCATGAAGTAACCTTCCTTACGGGACAATTCTCATTTTGGATAGGATTTTCACAAATCTTAAATCAAATCAAAGTATATATTCTCCTTACGGGACAACTCCTATATCAGAGGCATCTTTCCTAATGGGACAACTCCCATTTCAGAAAGAAAATCTATACTTGGCACATAGTTCAAGGAAAGTGAGCAAACCCTCCATCCATCAGTACAAAGTCGTCATCCCACAAGAATATATACATATATATTTATATATACACACATACATGTTTTCAAAGACAATATTCATTTCAAAGATCATTTCAATGCATCCTTAATCTTGAAAACCAAATACCATTAGTTGGAATTCATACCTAGAATCAAACGCCAAAATCATAGCTTCATAGCCAATATACTCATGCATCGGAATAGCCATTTGTATACAAAATGGTGCAAGCACGCAAAATGCTCAAAGAGCTATATTTAATAGATATATATGTGATCACATTCTTATCATATCCAATATTTTATCAAAATCATATCACAGAACATAATTGGGCTTAACCCATAATATAATTTTCATAAATTCTCATAAACATGAGTGCATATGCTATGAATAATATGAAAAAGGCATGGATAGTTAGGATTAGATCGAAAATCAACAATATATTGTGAAATTAAAGTGAATACACCATTAAATCCATTTTTAAATCCAACATAAATTCATCCATGCATAAAAAAACTTTTAAGAAGGGACATGCCTATTTGTAATTTCATAAACCCAAAGTAAATCTTCATATAATGGTTTAAATCATATTAAAATCATCAAATAAACTTTACCCGTGCATCAATAGAATTTTGGGAATCATAATATTCAAAACCCCAAATTAAAGTAAGAAAAATCTAAGTAGGTTTTCTTGAAAATAATTTTGGGTCTCCTTGATTGGAAGGAATCAAGGATCAACCCACACACCTTAGATCTTGAGTTCCTTGGAATTGAGTTTGGAAAGAATGGAAGCTTGGAAGTGGGTCAAAGAATCCAAAACTTATTCTTGAGTTTTTTTATACTTGTATTAGGGTCTTGGTGGAGGCTCTTCAGAGAATTTGAGAGTGTATTTGAGATGAGAGTAATGCGTTTGATCTTTTGGAATAGGGTTTAGATCTTTTGGGCAGGTTAAGATTGCATTGGAAGTCTAAAAAGGTCATTAAAGTAATTAGAATTTATGAAAATGTCATTTGTGAATGAATAGAAAAATTGGCAAAGTGGTCCCTTACTGGAGGATTGATTGGTCGCGTGGCACTCCAGGGGTCGTGTGGAGTGCCCATTTGACAAGAATTAGGCTAAAAATTGCAATTGGAACACTAGAGAAAAAGTTAGCATCGAAGTCACTTTGACGGGCCACTTTTACGGACCGTGTAGTGGTCCGTCCAACCTCACTTAGAAAAAATGTTGCAAGCCACCACACGACCCAGATTTACAAGCCTTCCAACATGCTATGGCCTGTCAATGGTGCCCGTGGCACCACACTTAGCCAAAACTCCTCTCTTACTCACTCTTCCTCACTCTACACATGCTATGACCCTCCATACTGTCAGTTGCAAGCAACACAGCCCGTTCCACTAGCTGTGTCACAATCCTTAGGCCAAAAATGGCCTTTTCCAGTCCCAGTCATCCAAACGGCCTGTCCAACACCTCATTGGTCGTCAAGATGTCCGTGTGACTTCACTGCATGGGAGGGTCTCACTAAAATGGTCATAACTCCTTCACTCGACCTCGAAATGAGGTACAACCAAGTGTGTTGGAAAGATAACTCAAACAGGTATCATTTGGTTGGTTTTAGGCCACCCATTTCCTTTTGTGCTAAGAGATATACCCCTTTAAATTTGACCCTTCCACTGATACTTGTGTCAAACTTAGCCAACGAAAATCCCTTCGAACTTGGCTTGATGTAGGGGACCCATGATGGCCTTATACAACATAAATGATCTTGAATTAAAGTCTTAAAAGTGAACATAGATCAAACTTGGATGTTCCATAAGGTGTCACCTCGGTCCAAATCCTTCTGAAATCAATTCTCAAGCGTCACTAAAGCTATACAAAAACTTCGGGTCCTTATATCATCTCCCCCTTGGGAACACTCATTCTCGAATGTGGAAGAAAGAGAATGAAAGGCTTGAATTAGAACATGAAACTTGCAATCACAAGGTATAATGGATAATTCACCATTTGAAAATCACCAAATCATTAAAACCTGTAACGAAACGTATTTAAATCATTTTAAAACATCATAAAATAAATCATTTTCGTGCACATGTATGAATGTCATGTCATAAGTCTCACAAGCGAAAAAATTAGGACCATTGAGAATAAGAACCTAATACCATGGGCTTGAGTAGAATGGAAAAGATAGAGGTGTCGTTGCATCCTATTTGATTCCACTCCCCACGTAGCACTTTCAATATGTTGATCTCCATTGCGAAGCCTCTTCACTTTCCCATCCAAGACCTCAACCAGGGCTTTCTCATATGACAAGTTATCCTCAACCTCAATGCCTTCCAAACGAACAATAACACTAGTATCACCAACCAACTTCCTTAACTTAGACACATAGAAAACTGAATGTATAAAACTCATATCCGAAGGCAAATCTAATCTATAGGTCACATTCCTACATCACTCAACAATCACAAAATATAGCTCACAAATCAAGATATGATGAAAATACTAACAGTAGTACATAGAAGGCTTTATATGTAGAAAAATTGGCTAGGACTTTCATTGTGTTTCGTCCCACTTTTCAGTAACATTCAAGCAAATTCTTAATTTCACATAAACATAAAGGTTGTAGATATATGAATCAGCTTTCCGAAACATATTTACACACAACCAATATAGATATATACCATAAGATATTCTAGAATTACTAAACATTACAAAGTTTGAAGACAAAATTTAGCTACTTACAAAAGGATAGGGGTTTCTTGATTTTTGCTCAAGGTGACTTATTGTTTTCATGATTTTAATCAAATATACAACTATGAGGGAATTTATAAGGTGTGTATAAGTCTTGGAACCGACTTAACTTAAGTTTTTTTATACTTGTATTAGGGTCTTGGTGGAGGCTCTTCAGAGGATTTGAGAGTGTATTTGAGATGAGAGTAATGCGTTTGATCTTTTGGAATAGAAATACACACACACACATATATATATATATATATATATATATATATTATGTTAAAAGTAAATGAAAAAGGCTGACCAAATCTCTTATTTTTTTCATTTATCTTTTTCTTTCTAATCTCCCCTTAACATATATTATTAAGGCTTGAATAATAGTTAAATTTTCATAAAGTAAACCAAATTACACTAAGATCGGCCCCTTCCTAATTACCCTTTTTTATGATTCATGAAAATCAATTCCTCTAACTACACAATTCTAGTCAAAAGGTTGTGAAGTAGGGATAGATTTTATCTCAAGGGAATACCTTTTTGAAAGTGAACACATTATTTAATAATAAGGGCATTATTACATCTCTCTCCCCTTTAAGAAATTTTGTCTCAAAATTTACCTTACGCTAGTCTCGGAAAAAGTGCGGATATTGGGTCCTCATATCTTCTTCCCTCTTCCAAGTGGCTTCTTATTCTGAATAGTTCCTCCAAAGTACCTTTACTAAGGGAATTTTCATAATTTTGAGTTCTTTTATTTCTCGATCTTGAATATGGACAAGTTCCTCATCATAAGTCAGGTCTTGATTAACTTTAATAGATTCAACTGGTAGGACATGAGAGGGGTCAGAACGATCTCGACATGTGAAAGACATTATGGATCTTGTCCAACTCAGGCAGTAATGCTAAGTTAAATGCAACTGGTCCCACACTTTCAAGTACCTCATAAGTTCTAATAAATCGAAGACTAAGTTTTCCCTTTAGCCCAAATCTCATAATCTTCTACTATGGTGATACCTTTAAGAATACCTCAAAACTAACTTGATACTTGATATCACGACTTTTAAGATCATTGTCATGATCCAAACCTAGGGCCTAGACATGACATGCCAAATAGAAAACCCGAAGGGACCCCAACCAAGCCTCTTAGCATATCAATCACACATCCTTGGTCATGGAAGGAAAATAAACATCAACAAGAGATATAAATAAAGGAAAGCTAGAATATGGGAAATTTTTTATAATCGTAAAATATACAAGGGTCAAGCTCATAGCATAAGTACATCATAATATTCTAACAACAACTCTAACCTGGATAGAGCCGGGGCCAAGACACTTTTGGGGCTCACCCTCATAGTAACAAGTGTTCAACATAAAGAAGTCTCAAACTAGCAAGAGTAACATAGATAGTTTTCTCGGACTTGAGGACTCACCAAAGCTTATCTCTGAAGTACCAAACTAGCCAGGTGGAGGATGATCAAAAGGTGCCTCGGTAGGCTTTATTTCAAAAAATGTCTCAAACTATTCAGGGTAGTGTACAAGAAGATGGTCCACCAAATGCGGAGGTTTGCAATGCTCTATGGATTTTGGCCAAAATCGTGACTATTCATAGAGTATGCATTAGTACATTTAAATGTACTAAGTATGTTGGATGCAATGCAACAATACATAAGCCAATATAGTCAAAATGCATAATCATAGGCAATGGATAAATATAATCTCAATATGGTATGCATGATTAATGCTTAAATTAAAACATGTTTGTACATCATACAACTTGCATAATACATAATACGTGTGTGGAAAGAGACCTTAACTGACATAGACCAAGAGAGCTACTAGTTGGAATCCAAGATATATCACCCCCTTGGCAATGTGATTGAGGAATGTCACCCCCTCAACAAAGTAATCGAGGCATGTCCGATAAGGTGTGGTAAACGTAGATGGATCCAGTAGAAAGCTATAAGAGAGGTCATGTATATCCTATGGTGCCACATAGTTTAGAGACTAAGACTTTATATAAGGACCCCCTGAATCGAGCCCCCCATCTGAAGCCTCAATTAGTGTTAAGTCTAATCCCACAGAATACTTGATATAATTATACTTTAGGCACAACATGAACAACTTGTAAGAAACATGATAACATGAGTTCAGTAGCTCATAAACATGTTTGACCTCTAATGGTGAGCCTAACGTGAACATGAGAGTAGATAACAATCATACATGATCCCTTGCTTTAACATGAACGGCCCACAAGAGGTAAAAATCTTAAAATAGGCTTTAACTTGATACTTGCAACATCATAGATACTTTTTATGAATTCAATACATGTTTGAAAGGATTAATCATCATGAAGTCACTTGACTTGTAAACTATGTAATAGATCATCAGTAACTTGAGAATTCTTGTCATGACACTTTATCAGACACTTGGTGGGTTCATAATGCTTGTTCAAAATCATGCAATTCAAGAGTGACACAATATGAGAAAACTCAATGCAAATCAATCCATCAACATATAGTACAACCCTCATATAGAGTACCTTGAAATCCATCATCAAATCTCATAATAGATCACAGTTTGATAGCTCAAAACATGCATAGTCTTAATAGACAAAACTAATTCATGGTATAGGCTTGAAATAGATAGTCATGCATAATCAATTAAAATTTCATAAAACTCCAACATAATTCATGATCTTATTTCATAATAAGAGATACCCATAGGTATTACAATTTGAAATAATGCAATTTTCATAAAAAGGAAGATTGGGCTCCATGGGTGAAAGGACCCAATGGATGAAACTCACAAACTTGGGTTTCCTTAAGATGTTCTTGAAGTAAACTTAGAGCTTAAAGTGAATTCTTGAGTTCCAAACTTAAGCTTGAAATCCTTGAATTTTGTATGAAATATTTGGTTAAGTCTTGGAGAGGTTTAAGTGAGGGTTTTGACTGATATAAAGTTGAAAAATGGATGTTTTCATGTATAAATGGGCATGATGCTATGACTTCAATGCCGTTGGTTGATATAGAAATAATTAAGGAAAAAGTTATACTGGTCCTCATGAGGAACATTTTACACAGCTCTGTGCCCCCTGGTGTGTTGCGGCCAGGGCGCAGATGTTCTTTGAAAATTGAAAAATAACAAAATAGTCTGGGTTATACCCATCTACCACTCAATTTCTCCCCCTAATCATGAATATGAAGTTGAATTTTTAATATTATGCACGTATTTTGAGATATAAGAAAATTACAATTATGGGCATTCTGAAACACATTTTTTTGGGAACTTTCAATATCTCCCCCTCTTTGAACATTCTTACCCGAATGTCAAAGAAACGTGCATAAGAGAAGTAATCATGATGATTTTAGCCCGACATGATTGCAACAAATATATTTAAAAATCATTTTCAAAAAGACTTAACATAAGTATCAAAAATCACCATAAACTTGTTACCATGAACATAAATGCATGCAAAATGACATAAAGGCTAACAAACTTGGTATCAAAGAACAAGATTACTAATGGTCCTCGGCATCCCACACACCGTATTGATTAGAGTCTTATTCATGATTGTGAAGCGCGCCACAACTATGAATGGGAATCTATAAGGAGTTTTAGAAAATATTTTGCTTCTTCATGATCTCTGTCCTGCGATAGAGTTAAGTCCTTTAAGGATTATTCCTGATTATCAACCATTATATTTCAAAAAATGTCTCAAACTATTCAGGGTAGTGTACAAGAAGATGGTCCACCAAATGCGGAGGTTTGCAATGCTCTATGGATTTTGGCCAAAACCGTGACTATTCAACTCAACTAACAAGTGGGTGCCTCTGAGAATTCTAATGATGAGAAGGGGGAGAGAAAGATTATGAGGGCTTGAGTTGAGGGTGCTTCGTCTTCATCTAGACTCTCGATGCCAAAGTTAAAAAGGAGAAGGGTCCAATTTAAAGGTGGCAATGATGGGAGGACTTGCCCTAGGTATCCAAAATGTGGAAGAAACATGATGGCACTTATTGGAGGAACACGGGTGCATGCTATCAGTATGGAAAAATGGGCCATAAGATCGTTGAATGCCTATATGATCAAAGAAAAGGTCAAGGGTCCTATAATGCTTCTAATAAGGGGTTTGCCAATGATAGGGTGCTGAATCAAGGATTCTAAGAAGGTAATGAGGGGGTGACAAAGCTTTGGCAAAAGTGTGGGAAAGGCCATAGTGGCCCATGCTTGAAAAATACCAATGCTTGTTTTGGTTGTGGTAAAATGGGACATAAGAGGATTGATTATCCTCGTACTCAAAACAAGGGTGGACATGTTCATCCACAAGGTGCGAATGCAGTTCCTAGGGGAAGAGGCGATCAACAAGGTGGTGTCCCAAAGAACAATCAATTTTATACTCGTCATGAGAGGAAAGGGGTTAATGAGGTGCCAGATGTCATCATCGATGTATTAAAAGCCTTTAATTTTGATATGTATGTATTGATGGGTTCGGGTGCCACCATTTCTTTCATCATTCCTTTTGTTGCTAGTGTACTTGATATATGCCCAACCTTACAAAGTGTCTACCCCATTGGTGAGTCTATTATTGTTAGGAAAGTCTATAGGGGTTGTCTCATGTCCTTATTGCATATAGTATTATTTTGTGCTATTATTGAGTATATCATGGTAGAGTTTGAGGTCAATCTTAGGACAGATTGGTTACATGCAAGCTATGCCTCTATTGGTTGTAGAACCCGTATGGTGAGACCCTATTTTGCTAGTGAACCCGTCAATGAGTGGGAGGTTGTAAAGTGGTAGTAAAAGGTAGGTTAATTTCTTTTCTTAAGGTCTAATTGATCTCTAAGGGATTGCATTTATCACCTTGTAAGAGTTAGGGATGTTGAGCATAAGGTCCTCCCTATTGAGTCATTTTCAGTAGATAATGAATTCTTGATGTCATTTTTGATATTGAATTTGGGGTAAGGTCTTTTGGTTTTGACAAGTGCACCAGCTATGTCTATAGTTCCCTTGTATAGGGTCTTTAATCCCTACCTTATTATGTTTGTAATGGCCCTTGGTGATAATATGTTGGTTTATTGTCGGAGGTGAGGGAGAGCTTGTGGATCATTTGAGGGTGATGTTGTTAATTTTGACAAATATGAGGTTGCTTGCTAATTATGGAAAGTAGGAATCTTTGGGGTGACACAAAGGTGTGGTTGGAGAAGTTCACCGATTCACTAGGTTAGGAATAAGGTGGGGTGAAGTTAAAAATTATGGTGTAGTGGTTTTTATGGTTCTAAATCTTCTTAGATTGAAGGGGCCTAGTTTAAGCAAGGCCTTGATTCCACCTTGATAGAGTTGGAGGTTTTGGGTGAAAGATGGTAGAGCGGAGGTTGTCTCCTAAGGGGGAGATGGTGGTTTATGGTGCCAAGTGGACTATGTGTGAATACGGTTGACAATTGGGTTAAGGTTTGTAGGTCCTTCTAAGGTTTGGAGGAGGAATTAGTAAGTTTGCATAAGGATTGGAGTTGCCTAAGGATATGAATATAGCTCTTCCGATTTTTCCATGTGTCTATGTTAAGGTGGTGTGTGGTGACCCAAGTGCTATGGGGACTTTGAAGGTTGTGGATGTGATGAGGGACAATTTGAATTATAATAAGGGTGCAGTGAAAATTTTGGATGGTAAAGTGAACAATTTGCGGAAACAAAGATGTAGCTTCCATCAAGTCCTTTGGAGGAATCAACAAGTTGAAATTGCCATATGAGAAGCCAAGGCGAACATGATGAAGTGATATCCCTATCTTTTTCCAATCTACCTAAGCCTGAGGCACTAGGTTCTCTATGCATTGAATCAATGTTTGGGGGTTTCGTGACCTAAATCTAGTCTTTCAAGCCTTGTCCTCCCACATTCAGGGACAAATATTCCCAAGAGGGAGATATTATGACACCTCGTAACTCTATGCTTTTGTGTATCCATGTTTCAAGCCTCATTTGGTTAGATTGGGAGTGTATTAGGGCCGTGGGAGACTTCTAGTACTTGACATGTTCAAGACATCCGTAGGAATTGAGTTTTGTGTGTTGTTCTGTGCCAAGGTCAACTTTAAACGAGCATAACTTTTAGCACACAAATATGTTGACAACCCACAACATGTCAAATAAAATCCCTTTGAGTTAGCTTTCCAACGCACTTGGTTTCACCTCATTTTGAGTTCGGATGAAGGAGTTATGACCATTTTTGTGAGACCCTACAGTGCAGTGAAACCACACGGGCAGCTTGACGGGCAGGGGGGCCTTGGACGTGCCGTCTGGGTAGCCTTGAGCTGGAAAAGACCAATTTTGGTGTAAGGCATGGGTCACGGCCAGTGGCATGGGCCGTGTAGCTTGCTACTGAGCATGTGGCTGGTCGTGGAGTGTGTGCAGGTGAGGAAGAGTGAGCATGGGAGGAGTTTTCTTGGCTAAGTGTTGTACCACAACCATCTTCACGGGCTAACCGTGTAGCACCCCATGACCTGTGAGGGCTCCCGTCAAAGTGATGATGACGTTAATTTTTCTAAGTGTTCCAACTTTCAAATTGTTGACCAAGTCGCATCTTATGGGCACTCCACATGACCCATGGAGTGCCACACGCGCTATTGGGCTTCAGTGAGGCATCACATTACCAATTTTTCCATCCATTTACTAATAGCATTTCATAAATTTAATCCAGTCTAATGGCCTTATTAGACTTCCAATGCTATCTTAACCTCCCCAAAGGACTTAAACCCTATTCCAAAGGAACATACTCATTACACTTAATTTGAATACACTCTCAAATCCCCTTAAAAGCCTCTACCAAGACCCCAATACAAATTCAATGAAACCCAAGAACAAGTTTGGATTTCAAGACTCCATTCTAAGCTTCCATTCGAGTATATCATGGTAGAGTTTGAGGTCAATCTTAGGACAGATTGGTTTTCCATTCTTTCCCAACTCAATTTCAAGAGACTCAAGGTCTAAGGTATGTGGGTTTTAACCATTAAGTACTTCACCCATGGTGCCCAACCGCCTTTTTTATATAAATTGCATGTTTTCAAGCTAGATTATCTATGGGTATCTCTTATCATGTAATTTGACTATAAACTATGTTGGGGTTTTATGAAATATTGTTCAATCATGTATGTTTTGAGCTATGAATCTAAGATCTAATATGAGATTTGAGGAGGGGCTTTGAAGTATCTTGCATGAGGGTATTACCTAGTTTTGTTTGGTGGTTTTAGATTGATTTCCTCACATGATTTCACTCTTGAATTGCATGATTTTAAACTAGCATTACACACCTGCCAAGTGTTTGATAAAATGTCCGATTTTGAAATATTGAGCTATTGATGATCTATTGCATGACCTATGAACTAATTAACTTTATGATGATGAAAGGAATATGTATATATGTGTGTTGATTTCATGAAAGGTATATTTAGTGTTGTAATTGACCATAACAAAGTAGGGATTCATACCTTAAACACCTTGATGGGAGTGTTAAAAATCCATTAACCAAGTTGAGGGGTTAATACCACAAACACCTTGATGGGAGGTGGTAAAAACCATTGACCAAGTTGAGGGGTTGATACCTCAAACACCTTGATGGGAGGTGGTAAAAATTAATTAACCAAGAAGAGGGGTTGATACCTCAAACACCTTGATGGAAGGTGGTAAAAACCCATTAACCAAGTTCAGGGGTTGATACCTAAAATACCTTGATGGGAGGTGGTACAAACCCATTAACCAAGTTCAGGGGTTGATATCTCAAACACCTCCAAGGGGTGGTTTACCTTGGATTCCAAGTACTAAGTTGCTTGGTCTATGATGATGGTCTCTTCCTACACATGTAATATGTTCTATATAAGCATGTTTTACTTTAAGCATCCTTCATACATGTCATATTGTTATTATGCTATCCATTGCTTATGATTATGCACTTTGCCTATGTTGTCTATCTATTGTTGCATTTCATCTTACATACTTAGTACATTTAAACATACTAACAGATACTGTATGCCTCAATGATGTTACCATATAGGAACAGGAGATCCACTTGATCATCTTCCTTCGACACGTGGCTAGTACTATCTTTCAAAGCAAGTTTGTAAGTCCTCAACTCTGAGGACATGTTTCTTTGAACTTCTGCTATGTATTGACTCTTATTATGTTGGAAACTTATGACTATGAGGGTGAACCCAAAGACTGTCTTGGCTCCAGCTCCTATTTATGTGTTAGAGGTGTTTTTGGAACATTATGATATATTGGTGCTATACCTTGACTTTCTATGTTTCTATGGTATCAACTATGTCCCTTAGCCCTATTTTTCCCCTTTTACTATCTCTTGATGTTGTACAATTGCTTTTGAGACCAAGGATGTGTAATGATATGCTAGGAGGCTTGTTTGGGATCCCCTTCGAGTTCTTTATTCGCCGTGTCATGTCTAGGCCCTAGGTTCGACCATGACAACTTTATCATGTCCACCTCGGCTTCACATGTGGCACTTTCAACTTCCTGGTTCCTCTAAAGGACCTTGATGGAAGCAACATCTTTGTTTCTTAACCTCTTCACATGTCTATCCAAAATCTCCACTAGGACCTTCTCATATGTCAAATTATCTTCTACAACACCCACAACATCCAAGGGAATAATAACACCTGGGTAACCCATACACTTTCTCAACATGGATACATGGAAGACAAGATGAAGCATATCCATCTCCCTAGGCAACTCCATTTCATATGCAACCTTACCCACTCTCGTCAAACTTTTAAGAACCCAAAAACCTTGGGTATAACTTCCGTTTCTGGCCAAACAGGACCACACCCTTCATGGGTGAGACTTTCAAGTAAACCCAATCACCAACCTTAAACTCAAGATCTCTTGTCTTCACATCGAAGTAGGACTTTTGTCTACTTTGAGTTTTGTTCAGTCTCTTCCTTATTATCTTTACCTTCTCCAAGCCCTCGATAACCAAATCCGGACCTAGTAAAGCCATTTCTCCCACTTCAAACCAACTAACGAGGATCTATATGTAACACCCCACATCAAGGTGAGTCACCTATTTGCTTAGCTTAAATTTGCTAGCTAAACAGAGATGAGCCCCGACGTCAAATTTGTCCAAATTTGATTATGAATAAAGTCCGTATTAAGGTTGTAACTTTAGCCCATGTTTTAGCATCATAAATGGACTATATTTTCAGCCCAAGAATAATAGAGAGAGGACCCAAGTACAATAAAGCTCACTTGGTGAATTGGGCCAAAACTAACTAAGAGAAATGGAAAACAATGAGTAGCAAAGGCCCATCAATTTAGAGCCCCTTAAGACCCAAGTGAAAGGGGAAAATGTTACGTTACTAACTTGATAAAATAAGGATAAATATTCAAGAGACATTCAGCCAAAATTGTCTCTTTAAAAGGGCTTACAAGCAACAGCTTTAAGCCACTACAACTTGTCGAAAATCAGATTTTCTTAAGGCTTTCTCTCTACACTTCTTAACCTTGTAAAGCAGCAACAAGAAGTCTTTTAGGGGTCTTGTAGAAGCCCTACATCTTGGAGGTAATGTTAAGTAAGTTTACGTATGTGTTTAGTATTGTTTTCTTATGTAAAACAAGAGGATAAGAATATTATACCTTTGCTGAAATTGTTGGACAACATGTGTTCCAAAAGTTGTACATTTTTCTTGTTTATTTGGAAGTTTTTCTCTTTTTGGTTGGATTGATTGTGAAGGGAGACTACTGTTCTTAATGTGTATTGGTTCTTTAATAATGTATAAACGCTGTTGCACCATTTTTATAGTCCGCAGAAGTTAGTTCTTGTGTGAAATCATAATTGTGCTCGTACTAGCGAAGGGATGCAACGTTATGCCGCCTATTTGTATGTTGTGTAGAATTGTTATGTGTTGTACTTTGGGGGCTGTTTTAAGATGGTTATGGCACTAAAATGGGCTGCACATGATGCATTTATAAGAATGTGTATTAGAAAATACGATTTGGGACGAAAAGGTTGAAAGAATATGCTCCATTCATACATGTCA
>DF362386.1:52831-70169 GCA_000787875.1 Solanum virginianum | reverse complement strand
TCTGACTCCCGAACCCTCAATTGATGCAGATATGAAAAAGTAGTTATCGAAAAGATACACGGAGCTACACAAAGCAGATTTGAAAAAGTAGTCACAGAAAAAAAAAAGATACACAGTGCTACAGAAATCACATATGAACAAATTGTTACCAAAAAGATGCACGGTAATATGCAAATTAAACATGAGAAAGTAATCATCAAAAAGATGCACGATACTATCAGAATAACTCCAAATTTTATTTTGCAACTAGAGTTGCGGGATAACATTTAATTGTCCAATATATTTGCGACCAAAATCTTTAATTATTCATAAGCAGTTTGTGTAATTAAGGATTTAAAAGATTTTTGTGTATCATTTACAAGGTGATGCTGTGTTGAGTTTAAAAATAGCTATTGGTCTTATAAATCCACAGAAAAGACTGATGTTTACAGTTTTGGAGTTGTGGTTCTTGAACTAGTAAGCGGGAGGCGACCAACTGATGCATCATTCATTGACAAAGGTATCAACATTGTTGGCTGGGTACGTCTAATTTCTTGTTTTAATAAGAAAAATAGTACATGTTGACGTTGCCTGTTTTAATGCAGCTGAATCTTCTATCTACTGAGAATAGACAGAGGGATTTGGTTGATCCACATTGTAAGCTTGGATGTTGTGCTTTCAATTGTGTCTCTTCAAATCCCACCATGCAAAGAGTCGCACAGATTATTGAAGCTCAGGTCACGACACCATGCCCCAGTGATATCTCGATTCAAGTTCAAACTGTGTGGTGCACGTGTATCCTGTGCGAATTAGTATAAATATTTTTTTTAAAAAATTACTATTAGTATGTGATAAGTTATTATTATTAGTATCCGTTATTAGTGTAATTGATACGAAATGATGGACAACAAAAAATTTGGCTATACCTAGCAATAATTTAGTATTTAATAGAATGTCATTAAATTAATTACATAATTATAATTAATTTTTAATTTGACTATATTCCTCAGAAATGTAAAAAGTTTTGTAATTATTTTGTAACTTGCAAATGAATGTGATAACTTTATGACTCTTTAACTTGCAATTAAGTGAAAAGTTTGTGAAAATATTTTGATTAATTAATATTTAACTTATTAAATATTTTATAACATTTTGAATTAGGATAAGATTAAAATGATGAAAAACTTCCAATTTTTTTGTTCCCACTTTGAGTTATATATGATATATTAAAAAAAATGTTGTTCTTAATTGAAAGTACATGGAAATGTTGGAAAAAACTGCACCATCACAGATGTTCAACTAAATTGTTGAAATACAAGAGTGTTGGTTCAGAAAAAATGGAGTCACTTTCAGGCAACCTTTTTAGGAAGAAAGCTATGAGGTAATGACAAGATACGTCTTTCCGCCAGAGAACTCTCCGTCTTCTGTACACTATTTATCAGCCACTGATAGTCGGACAATGCATTTTCTGGCAATGGCTCTATCAGTTCACATTTAGCCAAGATATCAGATGGAGGGACTCCAGCGATGAGGTTTGTCTCAAGTTTTGGCCTACCCCTAGTAAGCTCTTCGGAGAGTTTAACTGGGGATTCAAGGGTGTTAGGTGAAGCACCTGGGACAACGTCATCTTTGAATCTTTCAGCTTGCAAGCAGAATTCTATCCACTGATGCACTACTGTTGATGGTCCTCTAACTCTTCCACCAATTTGATCAGTTGCAATTCTTGAAGCAGCAGGTATTGCCTGAGAGAGATATTACATTATTCGAGGAAGAAATGATCCCATCTATTATAAAATCTCTATTCTAGCTGCATTTTGTAATACATACTAGTATAAATTGTTTCTATCGCCAGCACGTTCGAGAGAGTTAATAGTTAAGTCCTCAAATCTATTTAAGCCTGATCTGACAACTACAATGAACAAAAGTTGCACAAAAAGGAAAAAGGTGCTACACAAAGGCATACTAGGGTCATTGAGAAACAGCAACCACAGGAGGGGGAGGGATCTATTTGGGAATAATCCACGTATAAAAATGGAACTATCAACATAAAGAGTTCGCGAAGCATTAGGACAAGCAATCTGGGATAGGACCTTCACCAATCGGAGAATTTCAGACAGAAACAAGAAAGTGTTTTATCGTGACTGATGCATGTTTTTTTACTTTTCTTCTGCTTACTTTCTCAAAATAGGAGAGGTTTTTCTTAATTGCTTTTTCAACTTCAGACTAGTTGGTTAGGGATATTAATTAGTCCCGGCAAAGATTAGATGAAACATTAGGATGTACATATATTGAGATAATTCTGCACATACCCAGCAATCAGCCCAGAGACTTGCACCAGATTTGGGAACAATAACAGCAATATTTGACAACCGCTTCGCAGCAGGAAGAACATCATTGCTCCATCCAACAGCTACCCATACATCTCCAACTCCAAAAGCTTTAAGATAGTGGCGACTATCAAATAGCCGGACCTGTTGAGAGATGCAAAAATTTAGATACACAAATACATGGAATGTATAGCTGTGTATCTAGCACTAATAATTCCACATTTATTTCCTATATCTGTGCATGTTATAAACTCCCTGGAAATTCTTTCTACTAGTACATTAAACTCATAAATCACAACTTATGTGTTCAAGATCAGTTAAGGAATAGCTGAAAAATCTGTGATCATGACTCACAGTACCCAGCTATTATGAAACCTATAGTCCCATACAAACAAGTATCTAATGAACGTCAATCAACAAGTTCATGGCATCATATGTACAACCATAACTAATACGTTTAATTGTCCCGTAGCACTATGTCTGCAAGGAAAGCTCAGGCGGCACCACAAAATTCTTGCTGGACATAATAATTCAAATCACTGTCCCTTCTTTCCTTGGGATATTGTGTCCTTGCAGATTCAGCTCCTCTTCCAGACAATTTGTACATTTTTTGCACTTCTTTTATTTTGTAGAAATAAAGAAACACTTAAAAACTCATTCATTATACTGGAAGATTTGTCGGAAATTTTTTTTTTTTTTTTAATGACAAGGGGAACCTATAGCCGCTACCTTATGGGTGCGCACAGGGTAAACCCCCGGTCCTACGTAATAGCTCGCAAACCACATAGGAGAGGTGACAACCCAGAAGGAAAACCCCTTGCTTTCGCTAGTAAGGGGTTTCGAACTTGAGACCTCCAACATGAAAGCCCCAAGCCGAAACCACTAGGCCACCCCAAATGGTTGATTTCGGAAACATATATCACCATAGACACAAGTATTTGAAATTCTTCAGTACAAGGTACAGAAAACATACCCCAAAATCAACCTTTCATAAGCACAAGCCTGGATAATTTCAAAGATTTCCCCTAACTTACCTGTTTAACAAGTGATGCAAGATTCTGCTGCACGGCCTCTCTCCCACCAGTGACTTCAGACATGTCTGTTGTGTTGTATGACGCTCCCATGTACTTTAACACTGCACCCACAATCATAAGACCATCTTTTTAGAAGATGATAAGAGGAAATAAAAAAAGGTAAAGACAAACATTTGGAATGCTACCCACACCTGAAATATCACATTATGCAAATGTTACTCCTCATAAGGAATGAAGAAGATAACTTTTACCTCCTGCATAGGTGGTCAACAACCCTGTGTAAGATAGCTGTGCTACAGAGTTCAGCATTTTGAAGATGGCATTAACAAGAAAACACGCGGAATCTCTTTAACACTCTTTCAACACGAGCATGTCCGAGACAAATAAATAATCCGTATAACATAGCTGATAGGGAAAAAGTAATATGTTGCAATAATATCCATATTTTCATTGGAATAACATTCAATAACTAGGGGTAACAAGATAATGGCGTAAAAGTTCAGAATTGCATGTTGAAGAACTGCACAAGAAATGTAGGAAGAGAACAAGATGCTAACAAGGAAAATGGCTAAAAGTCAAAAAGTGCACATTGAACTACTTCCAATGGATGCTTTCAACAAGGAGTTCCTATTAATTTCTAACCAAAAGTGGATTAAACACACAAAACAAAGGGGAAAAAAACAACAAGATAGAAGGAAAGCAGAAAACAAGGATAACAGTAATTATTGTAATATAATAAGCCCATTAACCTATGTGAGAATCACGCCAAGGAGACACATTATCCATGGTAGAGGAGAAATGAATTTAGAAATTTTGCTGCAAAGGTCTGGCACACGTTCGGTTGGACATTGAGAGGAAAACCTTCATAAAAGTATTTGTGTTTCACCGAAAGCATAGTGAGAGCTGATACTAGATCTTTTAGTAACTGGAACAGAAGAACAATTTGTGCAATTGAAAATACTGTTGATGCATGATTACAGCTGGAAAGACAACATAAATCATTTATAATTGCATGCAATGAGCATAAAAGGAAAGCATCAGGCTTCATGGTTCCACTTTTAAAAAGTGACATGCTCAATTGAAAGACAAGTTACCTCTATAGGAGCCATTTTACGCTTTTGAAATTCACTTTTCTTGTAAGCTATCACTATGCTTCCCCATCTATATGGAGCCGCCCAAATTCTACCACTAGAATCCAGTTTTCCTTCATCACTCCTGCGCAAATATACCTGGCATTATTTTAAGTCAAGGGAACTATCAAGGAAATCTGAGACCAAGAAGATGCTAAAGTGAAAAAAGATGATGCTTCTAATACAGGATTATAGAAGAGACAAGTTCCTTCTCTTTTTTTCCACAAAAGAGACAGTTCAGTAATATATAATCTACCAGCAGGCATGTAATATTTTGGTCAGATGCAAGGTATCCTCTAAATAAAATAATTAAAGGGCTCAAAACAAAGTGCCTCCTGTGTGAAGTCAGGTGATGGTTAATAAGATGCAACAACTCTTTTTTCTTTCTTTGTTTTTTTTTTTTGATAACAATGGTGTCTACGCTAGCTTGCACGCACTTGGCTAATTCTACTGGGTACTCCCCACCTCCCACTAAGGTACTGGATAACTCTATCCACCAAGGCTTGGACATATGAAAAAAAACACCTAATGTTTGTTGGAATTTTAACTTGAGACCTCATGGTTCTCAACCAACTTCATCGACCACAAGGTCATACCCTTGGGTGAAGAGATGCAAAACTCTTTCTCCCTATGATTTAAAAAGTAATGCATTGGGTTTCGGTATCCACTATTGAGTGAGGGTTCCACACCTTCCACTAGTGATAGGTGTGTTATTTTTTGCACTCTCTTTCTTCATCATTCCAGGTACAAGAATGACTAAAATTTTGTACATTGCTGCCACATATGGATAGATAATACTTTTATGCAAAGTAAAACTCATCTAAGATATTTCTAATAGCTAAGAAGGTTTCATCTTAAGTATAACGTGAACAATTTACATAGCACTGAAGTGAATGGATTTTCCTGCAACCATTGATTTAAGAGACGAGGCATCACCAATGGCATCATGCTATGATTTCAAATCAAAGACAGATTCCAAAGCCCTATTCAATTTTCTGCCTCGACATTTAATTTTCATTGCAACAAGGCAATCTGGCAATCCTGAGAATAAGACCATCTTTTTAGAAGATGATAAGAGGAAATAAAAAAAGGTAAAGACAAACATTTGGAATGCTACCCACACCTGAAATATCACATTATGCAAATGTTACTCCTCATAAGGAATGAAGAAGATAACTTTTACCTTCCATTTATCATTCAAATTCTCAAACCAATCTTGATCTTCTAAACCATCCATCGGCTCAATTAACCTCTTCCCAATGGCATGACTGAGCCACGTATCACCAAGAG
Source organism: Solanum virginianum (assembly GCA_000787875.1). Taxonomy (NCBI): domain Eukaryota; kingdom Viridiplantae; phylum Streptophyta; class Magnoliopsida; order Solanales; family Solanaceae; genus Solanum; species Solanum virginianum. The sequence goes on along the minus strand of DF362386.1, from coordinate 64,409 downwards.
TGACAACATCAGCTGCCAGAGCAGATTTAGGATTAATTTTTCCTTTTTGTAAAGGTATACAAAGTTCATGAAAGATGTCTTGCAGGCTTTGACGAAACTCGGATTTTAATCTCACTCTCTTCCCTTGAGATCGCAAGAAATCCTACACATCAATGAGGAAAACACCATTTATACAATTTTGCCATCATATCAATGACAATTGGATCAGTTTACTTTTTTTCTGGAACTGTAATTGGATCAATTTACTAATAAAAATTAAATAACACAAGTCCAGCGACCTATGATTTCTACAGATGTATAACAACAAACTCATCCCATAGTTGACAAATAAACTAAATTACTTATAGGTTTGTTTCTTAACAAAGGCGGGAATGTTTACGAGGGGAACACAAGGAAAGACCTTGAGCGGGAGCTGATACCTAGAAATATCCTAAACTTAGAACTGAGAACTCAGGATCATTTTCAAACTATAGCATCCCCATTGGCAGAGTACCTCAAAAGCAATTAACTTGGATTTCATTCTTTAGTTTACAAGACATAATATCAAACAAAAGAAGATTAAACGTACATATCAATGTGATCCAAATGATAAAATGCTTCGTTAAGCATCAGAGAACGTACATATTTAATAGTTCCTAGTATTTTTGGGTCGAGGTAGTAATGAGGGCATCATTGCTACAGTAGCTTTTCTCTTATTTTCGTTTTTCAAGCAGACTAGTCCTGCACTGTTCTATAGAAGAGATTTATTCCAAACCACGATTGAATAATTCCTTTTAGATTAAAATTTCTTATTATCCAAACTAGAACTTAGTTTATAGAGCAATAACCTGTATAATCCAATGTGCACATCAATATGACAACAAATAATTTTGATATCAGGATTTTGGAAAAATAAAGAAGATAATACCAACCTACATTACTTGTTTTTCTTCGATTCCTTTTAATTTGGTGGCCTGCAAACAAACTCAAATCCTAGTCTTCTGCCCCATTTACTACTACTCTCATCTTTCCTATGCTGCAATCAAACCAACTATTACGGTATTTCTCGTGTAACTTGCAACCTTGGAGCCACTAAATTCTTACTTTTTTTCTCCACTGGAATAACTCCTTTCCATGATTAGACACACTCCAAATTTATTTTGCAACTAGAGTGGAGGGACAGCATTTAATTGTACAATATATTTGGACCAAAAGCTATAATCTACAGTGGTGACACACAAAATACTGCCATCTCCCATCATTCGAGTTCATTGGCCAAAACAGGGGTTAATAGTACAGCAAGAGAAGACCAACATAACATCATAATTTCTCATTGATCCTTATTACAACGTATAAATACAGCCTTTACATCACACAAAGTCTGAAATCCATCAATCAAGACATTCGCATCAAAACCCCACATCAAATCCAACATTAGATCCAAGGTTTAGAGCTCAAAACATGCTAAAATAACCATACTTTCAACAACAACATACCCAATTAAATCCCACAAGTGGGGTCTGGGGAGGGTAGAATGTATGCAGACCTTACCAATACCTCATAGAAGTAGAGAGGTTGTTTCCCGGGAACCCTCATCTCAAAAATCCATAAGCAGAATAAACTAGATATGACAAAAAGGAAAGGAAAGGGAACAGAAAGAGCAACTAAGAACGAAAAGCACATCACAGTATGTAACATCGAATGAGGCAATGAAGTCGGGTTCGCTATGGGACCCTACAAGTAACCCTGTTGCCCCATTAACAATGTGCCACCATAGGAGCCCTTGTAGGTTAGGCTACATCTCTGAAAGTAAAAAAGTGAGATATTGAGCAGAGTAGCATACCTTGAGCCATACAGGAGGAAAAGAGTTACTAAGAGAGACAACTCTAAAAGGTACAGTCAAAGCATATGTCTTAGACTTCCATTTCTCAAATGCTGCTTGAAGTTCTTCATTATCGATATCCTTCACATTTTCTGACTTTCCAACTCCAGTGCCTATATAATCCATATTCCATGGCAGCATAAGTACAATAAGAAAATTGAAAGAATGAAGAGAGAGAGAAGAAGAAGAAGAAACTCAGGTAGATCATAAACAACAAGACATTTATATATGAATACTATCAAACGCCAATAGCAGAATGAGTCAATTAAACTAAGAAGAAAAATATTAAATGCAATAAACAAGAACAACAACGACAACATACCCAATGGAATCCCACAAGTGGGTCTGGGGAGGATAGAATATACGTAGCCCTCACCACTACCTCACAATGTAGAGAAGGCAATAAACAAGAACGACAATGATAAATCATATGTTTCATACTAACCATCATGGTTTGACTTGGATGGTTGAAGATGAAATTTCACATGTAGCACCAATTTAGAATTAACTTTGGGATAGCAAAAGAAATTTGATTTACAAACATGAATACCATCATTTAGTTTCCCAATTCTCAATCTCTTATAGATATTTACAAAAGTCATATGTATGAGTGAGAACCAAAGTTCACATGATAAGACATAAAATCTGCAAAGCTGAAATTTTCTTTACATCTACGAAGTGTAATGTATAAAAGAAACTAGAGAAATGCTTGGATCATATGAGAAGCTTTAAGACTCCAGTCATAACTACATGTTTTACAATGCTTAATGTGTTTTTTTTTTTCTACCGGTTACCTAGTACCTCCCACCAACACAAATACCACATAACTCTACCCACCAAGGCCTAGGTAGGTAGATGGGAAGGAAGCACCTAGTGTGTTTTTTTGTGCTTCCATTGAGATCTGAACCTGAGACCTCATGGTTTTCTCCTCACTTCATTGACCTCTAGGCAGATCCTTGACTGCACTTCTTACTGTGTTATTTTCCCCATGGAAAGTCAAAAAAAAAAAATGTAGGTCTGTATCCCTCTGCATTATCACCAATTTCCTGTAACTACAACAATCACAAGATTCTTATGGACTACAAAACTGAAATGCGAAAGAATTCTCTGCAACCATGTACATACTGTGGCACAGTGGTAAAAATATTCAATACATTAGGGAACTTCGTAAACACCACACACTTTGTTTGACGTGATAGTAGTCTAATTCTTAAAACACATGAACACCCTTCTTTACTAATATAAAGCTGACTAGAGAAGGAAGAACAAAACAACTTTTGCCAAATGTCAGTATATTAGCCTATACCTTTCTTCACTTGTGTAAAAATATTTGAAGTTGACAACTCTAAATTTGTATTTATAAAATGTGCAACAATCTTTGGAACATTGATAGTTCCATTCTCATTAGCCTCATAACACAAACGAAGATCCTTCGAGCTGAAGAGTAAACAAAGAAGAAACAATAAGTACCCAGTTTTGCAATTAGGTCTAGACTACTTTCTCCATTTCTAGGGCAAATTGCAACATGGCTAACATGCAGAGCTTAATGCTTCTCCTAATTCAGTAGCCATAATTAACCCAAATAACTAAGCTAGTCTGATCTTTGTATAGCTCTAGTGGTGCCACACTATCTCTCTTCCAACTCTCTCGGGCAAACCTCTTTATTTCTTTTTAATAAAGTGATACTCTCTATGGAAAACATTCAACAAGGACACAAGGCACTTGCATTTTCACAGCATAGTCCTATACAACCTACATTCTCAGAAACAACACTCAATCCACAGTTGCGTTTAACACGCAGTTCATTTGCTCTATATATCCTTGAGAAAATTACTCCTTTCTTTCCATACTATATGACACAACATTTGACCGCATAAACCCCTCTCTGTCTCTTGGTAAACCTTCGACAAGGCACTTGCATTTTCACAACTTCGTATTGTATATGACCTATATTCTGGAAAACAATTCTCAATCCACTGCTGAGTTTCACCTACAATTCATTTGCTCTGTTTTTTTGAGAGGAAATAACTCATTCCCTTCCATACCATATGACAAGACATTCGTCTAGATGCACAATTCAATGCTAGTTTGACATATTACATATACATAGCGATATTGAAACAAAATACTACACCCTCCGTTTCAATTTGTTTATCTAACTTTCCTAGACATTTTGGTACATTCAACATATCTATAGTTTAGTATCACAAGATTCAAAAGTCTTCCTTTGCTATCTTAAGTAGAGTACTAGTAAGTGAAGTAATCATTGGGGAAATTAGTTTGACATAAATATCACATCATAGTCTAAAATTTGTACAGTTCAATGAATTTGAACTCCTGAAAATGAATAGAAATATCAAACATTTTGAGCATAAATAGAATTTCCAGAAAAAAGGATTACCTTGAGATTCCTGTTCCTGAAGCTGAGTCACAGAAGGGCTTTGAAGAGGAACGTCGGTTGAAGCAATAGCCCTAAAGGCGAAAAGGGCCGAACCCAAACTGACGAAAAGAACAGCAGAAGCAGCAATTCGACAAAGAACTTCACCGGACGCCGGAAAATTCGCCGAATTCCGGTGAAGGGGAACTGCAGAAGCTCTAATGGAGAGCCTAGGGTTTCTGTGGAAGTGGAAAGATGGGGAATTTAGGGGATTAAGAGAGGTATAATGGTGTGTGGAGCTATGGAGAATTGGGATTGGGAGAGGAGGTGAAAGCAAATACATTCTATGCAAATTGAGTAGAAATTATGTCACTCTTTTCTGAGGTGGAAAATATATGTTTTCTATACAAAATTATTTTTAATATTAAAAAGAAAAAAGTATTAAAAATACCATAACTTAGGAATATTTTTAAGATTATTAATAATTTAGGGATAAAACTAATAATTTGTGTCAATTCACGGGTATTTGTAATACTTTTCTCTATTAAAAAAAAGGCATTATACATTGAAAGCATGAAGAATATAAGTTTCTTAAGGACATTATCTCCATCTTTCAACACGAATCATTTTGCCCTCACCTCCACCTCCCCAAACCCCCTCACGCTCTAGTTCTTCACCTTTACCTCTTATATCATTTGTCTAAATTATATATAAATACTTCTAAAAAAATATATATAATTCTCATGGGGAATAAAACATTAATAGTAGCTAGATAATAGCCAATGTTTCCTCCAAATTCAAGTGAATCTATGATAATTTTACTTTTATTGTGAAATATATCATTCATTTTCAAATTTATATTTGGATAAATTATAATTAATAGGCGTGATATAGTAAATTACTCTTTTATTTATTATTTTTGAAAGTATATACCAAGTCATATACAAACAAATAAAAAATAGACAGAGGGAGTATTCTATATAAAAGATGAGATAAATCATCAAGATTGTAATCTTGAGATTTTGTAAAAGTCACTTCATGATTTCATTTTCCTCAATTTACACAATAATAAAAATATAATCTCCATTGGTAAGCATCAAATGCAAGTAAATAAAAGACATCAAGAATTGATAAATAAAATTTGTATTAGTACTAACAACATTAGTACTTAGTGCAATCTTTTGGCTCAAAGGACACCTTTTTGGCCTTAAGATCATATCCAACTAGGAAATTGGCTTGTGCCAAATTTCCAAAAATAGCAATTTGATGTCCTGGCACTATTGTCAAACAAACTATACCTTTCTTCACTTGTGTAAAAATATTTGAAGTTGACAACTATAAATTTGCATTTGTAAAATGTGCAACAATCTTTGGAACATTGATAGTTCCATTCTCATTAGCCTCATAACACAAACGAAGATCCTCAAAGGGATGGTCCACCCTAGTAGCATTGATCAAAGGCATCAATATTGATTCCAAATTCAAGTAAAAACCATCAGGCACGTATGTTAACGTCGTGCCAGAATCGATTATAATATTACCTTGACCATAACCAACAGAGCCTGGAGGAGATTTGAATTCCACTGTCTTGTTTCCGATGCTAATACCTTTCAAATTTAGATAGTAATATGTAAATTTTTTCTTTTTAATCAAGGGAGTTGAAATGACTCCATGACCAGACACGATAGCATTGTGGCCAAAGTTGATGTGGCTAGTTGTGTTGGGATTAATCGATGATAATTCCAATGGTTTCAAACAATAAGAGAATGTCCCTTTGATTTCTTGATTCAATTGGTTGACAAATGAGATAGTGCCACCACCTAAACCAATGATGCCAGAAGTGGCATTAGAGAATGTGCCATCATTGTAATGTCCACAACCAAACACAATTTTAGGAATTGAAACATTTCTACCAAATCTTAAAGTTTCAATAGAAAGATCCCCCATAGTGAAAGATTGGTTACCATAAGCCACTTCATAATTACATTTATTATTGTTACATGACCTTGCTACTTGACAAAATTTATTGTTGCAACCAATAGTTTTATAAGAAGAGCTTTTCTTGGGATTGAAAATAGGTGTCAATTGTTTGAAGCAATTAACACAAGGCTTACATTGTGTCCATGTTAAATCACTACCAGTGTCAGCAATGACAAAAGTGTCTATTGGGGGTGTACCAATTGAGATTTTCATGAGGAATTCACCTTCATTTGGAATAAGAGTTGATTGAATTGAATGGACACATTTGTTCTCAAAAAAGGAAGAACGGGAGAATGATCGGCGGAAGGTATTTTGAAGGCGCTCGGATGGAGTGATTGATGGATCGTAATAAGGTGAAAAAGGAGAATCGCGATGGATTAAATCCAGAGTGAAGCCACTAACACTTTTACGATAAGAAATCAAAGACAAATGAAAGAACGATAAAAGGACTAATATAGGAATAAGAGTGAAAGCTTTGGTATTAATCTCCATAGTTAAGGATTTGGAGAATCATAAGACAATGTTTAGTATCATTTTATAGGTAATAAAATGTATGTCAAGACCAATTAACAAATTAAGTTGCTATATCTAATTAGATTTATTACATATATACTCCTTATTTTCCTTCAATGCTTTTTTTACTATAAGAATGTGCATAATTAATGCAATCCATTGACTTTATAAACAATAGTACATTTTGAATATTCTTTTGTAATATAGTGATAGTCATAACTGACATAAGCTAATCTTTTTAAGTTTTTTCAGTGAAAATCTTTTAAGTAATTTTCCCTTTCTTCCTCCCCTTTCCAAGAAATAATTACTTCCTCCCCTTTCCAAGAAATAATTTACTTTCTCCGTTCATCTTTACTTGTCTCATATACTATTTTAGGATGTCCAACAATACTTATTTATTTTATGAAATCAAGAGATAATTTTACACTTAGTTCCTAATTTATCCTTATCATTAATTTTAGTCATTTTCCTATTACATTTTTCAAGACATTGTATTTATTATATTCAAAGGGTAATTTGGTAAAAGTACCTCATCATTTACTACTTCTTAATTCCTGTGTCAAGTCAACAGAGAACAAGTAAAGATGGACTGAGGGAGTAATTGTTAAAGTTATGGTCAAAGAAATAAATTTTTATCCCTTTTTTATATGTATTATGTTACACAACTTTAATTTAATACAATTACAATTCATAGCTATAATTAAAAAATTTATAAATTTTTCTCTCTTTTCCCCTTCTCTCGCTCGCCTTTCTCTCCGGCCCAAACAACGTTCAAACATGTCTTTTATATCGATTGTATCAATTCGTACAATTGATACAAATCAATTGCGTATGAATCATATTCAAACTATACCATTGCTCACTTTTGTAAAAATGTTTGAAGTTGGCAACTCTAAATCTGCATTTCTAAAATGTACAACAATCTTTGGAACATTGATAGTAGATTTGACCAAGTATTTTGTTTTAAAAAAAATTGAATGACATGGAGCTCCAACCTCCTCCTTTTAGCCACAACATACAATTCACCATTATAAATTGCACCAACCAAACAACATGATACAGAACAGAAACAATTAGTGGCATTACAAGTATGAGCTGTCAAGATAGGTTTAGCCAATGGGCCAGCCCAACTCCAACATCTAGTAGAGTAGAGTTCGGATATAATTTTTTAAGTTCATTTAGAACTAAGACTTATTGAAAAATCATTTAGAATTAGGGCTTATAAGTCCGGTCCAACTAAGTCCTTGGCCCGTGAAACTTGACAGAGGTTGGGCCGAGGTCGGCTCACGGGCCAAATATTATTTAATTTGAATTAAAATAACTAAAATTGTAAGGAGTAATTGTTTTCTAATTTACAAGTTTGTTTTTTCAAATTTTCTTTACTTTTTTATTTGTCAAAAAAGTTTATTGTTTTCTTTAGTCGTAGCGTGACTCAAATTCATGATCATTATTTGCCATATTTGATTTGAAAAAACTTTTCATTTCTTGATGTTATATATTTCAAATATGAGATTGTGATTAAAAGCACCATTAATCATATGAATAATGCACATTGTGGTTGTAGTTATTAGTTTTTTCATAAAATTTTGTTAAACATGTAAAAAAGCCTTTATCTATTGATGAAATTTTTTAAGTTTAAATTTAGATTGAAAAGAAAAAAAATATAAAAACAAAGAAGGGTTGACTCGCCCCAACCCGCGGCCCTACTAGGGTTGGGTTGGATACGTTGACCCTTTCAAATGAAAGGTCAGCCTGTCCTAGCCCTCCAAATTCCTTGGCCTGCGAGGCTTGGACTGGATGGAGTTAGGCTAATTCGTTTTGATGGTTCTAAATTTTACGAGCAATGATCTCCTCTAATTAAATAAAATCCTCTTTAGTTTCACTACAACCAAAGGCAATGTTAGGAATTGCGACATTTCCACCACAAGTAGAAGCAAATGTGAAAGTTTCAATAGAAAAATTACCTATGGTATGAGATTGATCATCATAAATTCCTTCGTAATTACATGTATTATTCTTACATGTGAGAAATCCATCTTACAAATTTTATTGTTACAACCAATAGTTTTATAAGAAGAGCTATTCTTGGGATTGAAAATAGGTGCCAATTGTTTGAAGCAATCAACACAAGGCTCACATTGTGTCCATGTCAAGTCACTACCAGTGTCAACAATGACAAGAATGTCTATAGGGAGAGTTCCAATTGACAAGTTTTTCCCTGAAGAATTAAACGTGGGAGAATGATTGGTGGAAGGCATTTTGAAGGGCGTCCAAATGGAGTGTTTGATGGCTTGTGAAAAGGTGAAAGTGGAGAATCGTGATGAATAAGATTGAAAGTTACACTTTCACGACAAGAAACCAAAGAAAGATGAAAGAAAGATAAAAGGACAAACATAGGGATAAGAGTGAAAGCATTAGCATTAATCTTCATGGCTAAGAAAATAATTTAAGCTTTGTTCAAAGAAATAGAATTTTGTCCTTTTTTTTGAATGACACTTTCCTTTTTAGTCGCCTAGCAAATTTTATTAATCTCTTTCTTCTTCTTTATTAGGATTTGTTCTAAATGACTTACCTTATTTGAATTCTACCACAATTGTGTTTTAATTCAAAAATAATTTTTTGGTACAAAAGATTTCCAAAAAGAAATATTTTTTAAAGAAAAAAAGAAAAAGTTTGAACTTCTATAAGTAAAAGATACTTTGTAAATGTGACTTCTTGATTTCATTTTCCTTCATTGGAACACATAATAAAAAGGTACATATATAAGACATCAAGAATAGACCAATAAAATTTAAATTACTATTAACAACTTTAGTACTTGGTGCAATCTGTAGGCTTAAAGGACACTTTTTGGGCCTTAAGATCATATCCAACTAGAAAATTGACTTGTGCCAAATTTCCAAAAATAGCAAGTTTTCCTCCTGGCACTATTGTCAAACAAACTATACCCTTGCTCACTTTTGTAAAAATGTTTGAAGTTGGCAACTCTAAATCAGCATTTCTAAAATGTACAACAATCTTTGGAACATTGATAGTACCATTCTCATTAGCCTCATAGCACAAATCAAAAAACATTTCAGGATCATCCTTCCTAGTAGCATTGATCGAACGCATCAACAACGATTCAAGATTCAAGTAAAAATCATGAGGCACATGCGTTAACGTCGTGCCAGAATCGATTATGATGTTACCTTGACGCTGACCCTGACCACCACCACCAGAGCCGGGAGGAGTTTTGAATTCCACCGTCTTATTTCCTACACTGACACCTTTCAAATTTAGATAGTAGTATGTAGATGGTTCCTGTTCAATCAAGGGAGTTGAAATGACGTTAGGACCAGATACAACCGCATTGTCACCAAAGTTGATGTGACTAGTTGCATTGGAATTGTCTAACACCATGTCCACTGGGATCAAACAATAAGAGAATTTTCCTTTGACTTCTTGACTCAATTGTTTGACAAATGAGAGATTGCCACCACCTAAGCCAATTATGCCAGAAGTGGCATTACTAAATGTGCCAATATTTTCATGTCCACAACCAAACACAACTTTAGGGATTGAAACATTTTTACCAGAGGTAGAACCAAATGTGAAAGTTTCAAAAGAAAGATCACCTAAAGAGGAAGACCGGTCACCATAAGTCACTTTATAAGTACATGTATTATTGTTACAATATGGCACTTTTCCTTGACAAATTTTATTGCTGCAACCAATAGTTTTATAAGAAGAGCTTTTCTTGGGATTGAAAATAGGTATCAATTGTGTGTAACAATTAAGACAAGGCTCACATTGTGTCCATGTCCAGTCACTACCAGTGTCAGCAATGACAAGAGTGTCTATTGGGGGTGTACCAATTGAGATTTTCATGAGGAATTCACCTCCTTTTGGAGTAAGAGTGGATTGAATTGGATTGACACATTTTTTCTTAAAGAAGGAAGCACGGGAGGATGAACGGTAGAAGGCATTTTGAAGGCGTTCATATCTAGTAAGTGAAGGGTTGTGATAAGGTGAAAGAGGAGAATCACGATGGATAAGATCCAGAGTGAAGCCATTAACAATTTTATGACAAGAAACTAAAGACAGATGGAAGAATGATAAAAGAACAAACACAGGAACAAGAGTAAAAGGTTTAGCATTGATCTCCATGGCTAATTAAGGAATTGGAGAATGATGAGAAAATTATGTAGAGGAGACAATGTTTAGTACCATTTATAGGTAGAAAAGATGAATGTCAAGAGACTAATTTAGAAATTTAATTAAACAAATTTTGACTGAGCACAAAGTTTGACTGAGTAATTAATGAATGTCTGTTAGAACCCATACTTTTGTGTACTAGATCAATTATGGAGAATCGGGACCTAAGGGTCAATTTTAGAAAATTTAGGAGCAAAAAGGAAATATTAAAAAAAAGGGGGTATGTATGTAAATCCCTATATGTGTACACATGTACAAGTATGTATTCAACATACTAATTTAAATTTTTTTGGACAAGTGTATTTTCTTGCAAAACAAAGTCTAGAATGAGAATTTAATGAGGGAAAGTTTTGTCAATTGTTAAGTGAGCCATGTGTGTGGGTGGGACCAAGAGGTCCCAAAGCTTATCTTATGTACATATGTATATGTTATATTGTGCAAGACCTAAGAGCCTTCTCCTTAGAAAAAAAACCTCATAACTTCAATGCCTGAAAATACCTCTCGGGTATGAACAGTAGCTTGGGCAAAATTGTGCTTTTTTAATTTTCAATTATTTTGACACTTCAAGTCTAGTATATTGAGTTCCCCAAGTATCGTGGAAGCATTGGTTTGCAAAGAAAATACCTAAAAATTTGGAATTTGCGATTTGA
>DF362386.1:29283-43500 GCA_000787875.1 Solanum virginianum | reverse complement strand
TATGCATTTGATCCTCACGACTCTACTCGTGCCAAAGTATGCTTTCGTTCATTGGTTTCCGGGTTGGTTGCTATCGTGCGTAGTATATTATATATGTGTATTCTGTAGTTGGCTGGGTACGGCGGGGTCGGCTCGGCCCAAGGGTCGGCTTGGCTTAGTTGGTGACATGGTGATATTGGCCCTTTGGTTTGGTCGGCTTCATGGGTCAACTTCGCTTAGTTGGTGATATGGTGAGATTGGGCCTTTGGTTTGGTGGCTCTATGCCACATGTGCTATAGGATCTGTGAGTACAGGGACGCCGACTCATACATCCTACATCTGTTTATGATTTGTGCTGGAGATTTTGGAATTTGAACTTTCCGGTGTGATGCTGTGGTATGGCGCTAGTTTGGGGGTTGCCATCTTTCCAGTCCGTTAGGCATCAGTTCGATATTTTAGAAAGGCAACATAAATACTCCTTTGACATTTTGAAAAACAAAATAATGACATGTGTTTGATACTGCAAATATGTTTGACTCCTATGCCTCTGCTCAGTTTGTTACTTTTGTATACATATGTACCCTCTACTTTATATATTCGGTACGTACTTCGAACTGACCCCTTCCTTCGGGGGCTGCATTTCATGTCCGCAGGTACCGACGCACAGAGTAGCGGGCCACCAGTTTAGAACCCCTATTTGCAGTTGGAGAGCTCCTTTGCTTCGGAGCCGCTTTTGGTATACTCTACTTTATTGCTTTGTATTATATACATTTGAGGGTACGACGTGGGCCTTGTCCCGTCTTATAATTCAGTTTATTTGTTTTAGAGGTCTGTGGACTCCTGTGGGTATGTTGGTCAGGTCAGTCAGTCTGAATATCATGTACGTATGTTGTGTTTGTTGGCGGTTTAACCGCAGCGGTGACCTTGTCGGCCCGCGTATGTATATATATTTGATCTGTTTGCTGAAATTGTCTGTACCATGTACGTATGTTGTGTTTGTTGGCGGTTTAACCGCAGCGGTGACCTTGTCGGCCCGCGTATGTATATATGTTTGATCTGTTTGCTGGAATTGTTTGTATGCAGGGTTGGTTAGCTAATAAAACAGAGAAAACTCTACCGAAATTTCTGTAAATGAGTTAGTGAAATTAATTTAAGTCTGACTTAGTAATGGTGTCTGGGTACCCAATCGGGTACTAGTCACGGCCAATAGGTTGGGTCGTGACAATGTCGATCCATTTTTTTATATTTATACAAACGCATAAAATTTAGATATTTTGACTGAGTACAAAGTTTAATTAACAATATGCATATGTTTCACCTGCAAGAAACACTAAAAATGAAAGTTTCTAGTCTTCATTGTTCAGCAAGACAGATCAATTTTTTCTTTAAAATTCTTGCAATGATAATTGTTCATATCAATTATTATTCAATTAATGGACCGCTTGGTACGCGTGATAAAATAGAATATTATAGCTTTGATTTTGAGATATTCTATTTTATTATATCTAATTTAAAATTATTTTATTTTATTTTATTTTTTAAATAAAATAAATTAATTCAAAAATTATAATTTCAGAATATTATAGTCTGCATATTAAATGATTCTTTATTTATATTTATTCAAGTCGATGTTACATTATTGATTTAATGGCTTGCTTCTGAATAAGGTTTTCAACAACTGTCTCAACTTTAAAAATTTGTTTAGTAAAGCCAATAAATTTTGTTTTGTACTAGTAAAATAATTTAATTTGAGATAAAATTAGGAGTAAAATAATATAGAAATTATAAAAAATAATTATAGATAAAATGATGAAATTGTTGGTCAAATATAACTGATTTAAATCTTGGCTGGTTTAAAAGAAGTTTATATTTGACCAACAATTTTATCATTTTATCTCAAATTAAATTATTTTGCTAGTACAAAACAAAATTTATTGGCTTTACTAAACAAATTTTTAAAGTTGAGACAGTTGTTGAAAACCTTATTCAGTGGCAAGCCATTAAATCAACAATGTAATATCGACTTGAATAAATATAAATAAAGAGTCATTTAATATGCAGACTAAAATATTCTCAAATTATAATTTTTAAACTAATTTATTTTATTTAAAAATAAAATAATTTTAAATTAGATATAACAAAATAAATATCTCAAAATCAAATCTATAATATACTATTTTATCTCGCGTACCAAACGATCCATTAATTGAATAATAATTTATATGAAGAATTATCATTGCAAGAATATCAAAGAAAAAATTGATCTGTCTTGCTGAGCAATAAAGACTAGAAACTTCCATTATTAGTCTTTCCTGCAGTTGAAACATATGCATATTGTTAATTAAACTTTGTACTTAGTCAAAATACGCATCTGTATAAATATCAATAAATAGATCAACTTCTATTGCCAAAATTATTAGATAAAATCAATTACAAAAATTAAATATTAACTTTGCAAAGGTTAGAAAATAGATTATCAACTTCTTTTATAGAGCGATAAAATTATCAGAAATTTAAGTTCTAAATAGTTTTGCTATGGACTTTGGGATAAAAAAGGTATGAAACAATGAAACATAGAATCTATTATCACGCCCCGAATTCACACCCTTACCGTGGTCGGTGTCAAGCGAACCACTTGGCGTAGCTACTCTACTTAGTGGAAGACTTAAATAATACAAACTAAAGATTCTACAATATCTGAATAAACTGAATAGTAGAAGTGTCTCAATAGTAACATAAAACAAGAACTGAAACACCTGTCATATAGTCCATGGAATCTCTAACTAGAATAATCTGATACAACTATCGGGACAGACCCACGATAGCCACAACTAAAAAGAAATATTAAAAAGAAAACATAGATAATGACTTCAAAGTCTCTGATTGAGAAGATACCTCACCAATAGCTAGATGGATGGTTGGTCCTCAGCGGAGCGTCTGCTGAGGGACTCTATCACCTGTGTCTGCATCATAAAATGAGCAGGTCCAAAAGACGTGAGTACGTGGAATGTACGGTATATAAAATGGCCAAAACAGAACTCAAGATAAGGCACTATAAAGTAACTAAACATGTCTCAAAATAAGATAGCATAAGTAGTAAATGCAGTACATGCTAAAAATAGAACATATGCCAAAAGTCTGTACGTCGAAACTAGCTTGCTTTAACTTGACGAGTTTCTCTAACTGGCAACCACCACTATGAGTTTCGTGATGATACAACATCTTGCCTATGCTGCCAGAGCTATCCCATACCTTGCTGGGGTAAGGAACGAAAACTAGGGGAGTGGATCTATCCCAAAACCAGGTCATCTCAGTGGCAATAAGGAGTTATATTTTTTGGTACAATCCTATCCTACGCTGGCTGCGTAGTTTATGAGTTCAAGTTATTATTATTCTTACTCATATCAGTGCTCAATACTACTCCCAAAATAGCTTTTATAATGCTCATACTTAAAGAGTATTCTTGCTCAAAGTATTACTTTCTTCTCTTTGGGACTTAGCCGAACTCTAGCTTTTCTTAAACCTTTCTCAACTTGTTTCTGTTCTTTAACTGAAAAATAGTATCATTACAAGTGTCTCAAAAATATAGTTATATTACTCAGTTATCTTGTAAATACAAGGCTTTAAGTACTCCGTAAACTTAACTCAAACTGTGAACATTATAGCTTTTCATGAAATAGACATATGGTTCTCACAAATACAACAATAATTGTAAATCTTATCTCCATAGCTTAACTTAGTACTAAAATCAGTAAAGGTCATAATTTTTATCAAGAAAGATGCATGAACAAGTATCTTGAAGAAATTCACTAGTAATGGAGGAAAACTGATTTCAACTCAAAAGCTTAATTCTTGGGTAGAGATTTGTAGTCAAAGATACTAAAACATATGTAAGATAACTTTTGGAGGGTCTTACATACCTTGAAAATTAACTTTTGAAAGAATTGAGAAGAATTCTTGAAAGCCCTAACTTTTTCCCCTTTGAAACTACAGTCTAAGTTCTTAGAGTATTTTAACATTAATGAGAATTGAAGAGGATTCTTGAATGCCCTAGATTTTGCCTCTTTGAAACTACGTTCTGAGTTCTTGGAGTATTTTTTTGAAGTTAATGATATAAATACTCATGTTTTAGGAGTTTAATTAGGTGAAAAGCGACAAATTTAGGCTTAAAAGGGTGAGAAAAGTAAAAAATATCCCTCTTTAAAATCACTAGTAGGGTCGCTTACGAGATCCTCTATGACCTGTAGAAGCTTCTACGGCTCGTAGGAGATGTTTCGTGAACTTTTGGACAATTTTGGGGTCTCTAGAACTTTTTACAAGACCCCTTTTACGATCCGTAGAGGGTTCTACGACCCATAGATAGGTCTGTAAAGTCTGGGGCTGAAAATTGAAGTTCTTTGACTTTTTTCACGAGATACAGATACGGGTTATACTCCGATTTACGACTCGTAACTGTGTCTCTTATTCCAACTCTGCACTGGCAATCCTCAGTAAAACGACCATAACGTTTGACTCTGAACTCCAAATAAGGTGAAACCAGTTAAGTTGGAAAACTAATTCAAAGAACTTTCCTTTGGTATGTCATGGGACTTCGAATATTTTGTGTGCTAAGAGTTACAGTCATTTAAAGTTGACCCTTCGATAATCTAAGGCTAGAAACTCAACTTATAGAAAAGTTTTAAACTCGGCTAAGTACTAGAGGTCTCTTATGACCCTAATACACTTCCCACATATAAGAGTGAGACTTGAAACATGAGTACTTGTGTAGATAGAGTTGTGGGGTGTCACATCTATGTAGACGTTAAATTATATATTTCAAATATTTTTTTATTTTATTTAAAGTTTATAGAGTTGAGTTGAAAAATGAAGATGTTTGGTTATATTTTTGTTTCGTAAAGCATATTTGGAATAGTTCTTGTATTTGAATGTACGTACTTTTAAAATACAACTTTAAAAGGGAAGATGAATTGCAAACATGTACTCCCTTTGTCCCATTTTATATGGAACCCTTTCCTTTTTGGTCCGTTCCAAAAAGAATGTCACCTTACTCTAATTGGGAATAATTTAACCTTAAAATTCCCCCTTTACCCTTAATGAAATGATTCTCAACCACACAAATATCTAAGAATGATTTTAGACCACAAGTTTTAAAAGTTTTTTTTCTTAGATACCGTGACAAGTCAAAGGGTGTCACATAAAATGAGATGGAGAATTATTAATATTCATTTATTTGTGTCTTATTTTCACAGAATTCTTGATTTTTAAAAGTCTAAGTTTTTGTCTGATTATTTCTCAATTATTTCTGAAGCCATGAATAAAATATCTATTCGTATTATTTGTTAATTAACTGTTCTCCCTCACCTTCTTTTTTTTAATCATTATCAAAAATAAAAACTGATCGAATATTATATGTTATCTTTTTTCAATCAATTGATACATATTCGATTTGATTCGAACTGATCTAACTATTTATAAAAAAAAATATAATGTAATTAATTATTGGTGTAAACAACTCTCCAAGAATTTCAAAGTAAAAGAAAAAAAATTGTGTCCTAGTACATGTGCAAAGAACTTTCATAGTTTTAATATTTCATATACGTAGGTAAAAAATATGTGTATCACGTGACACTTCCTTTTTTCATGCTAATAGTATTAAAAATCCCTGTGAGAATTTACTATTACTATTAATTTAATTTATAATTTGAAAAATAAAAAGTGTGATTGTTTTTCCAAAAAAAAAAAGAAGCAAGAATATTTATTTCCAAGCTAAACATAATATTTAAAAATTAAAGTTATGTTTGAACATAAATATAAAATAGGGTTAAGTTTTTAAAAGCTTTTGTGAGTAAATTGTGATTAATTTCATAAAATTTGAGAGTTCAACTGCAAGTTAAATTGTGAAATTTTGTAACAAACTTATGTCTAAATAATATTTTTTTGTTTATTATTAAAAATAACATATTTAAAATAGTTAAGTTAATTTTTTTTCTAATTCTTATTTAAATGATATATAATATTTATATAATTTATTTAAAATTATAAATTTTTAAAAAATTATTTATTATTTTTCCTTAAACATCATGCTTTGCCAAAGTACTGTATCACATTAATCACAATAATTGAGTGGGAGTGAGCAACTTTTAGACATAGTCAATTCTTTCGTTTTAACTTAACTAATATTTCTCTGCCATTTTTCATTTAGGTACGGTACATGTATTAATTTGACTTTGATATATCTAATATATATAATAATATAATTTTTTTTTGGAATTTTGTCATTTATTATGCTTAAGACGTGGGGTATACAACACACCAATAATGATCATGCCGTTTTAAACATGATACATAGTATCAATGAGTATTATATTACCAAAGGTTAAATAAAAAATATACAATTGTCGGTCCACTCAATAAATTAAACTAAAAATAGCCAATGAATATATAATTTATGTGTATAATCACTAGAGTCGTGACTATGAGCTAGGCAGATGCGTTGGGTTAACCTGGCCTAATGCAGGATTGAGCTAAGATTTTTGGAGTCTATTTAAAAAATGAAATTTTTAGCTCGATCTAAATAAACCTGCTAATTTGTGGGGTTTTCGCAATATGAGTTGGACCGATCCATGGATCGAATTAAAAAATAACAAACAAAAATAGAGTATTAAAAATAATAAGACTCTAGACTCAAGTACATTTAAAAATTTAAAATATTAAAATTTAGATACAAATTATGTTCTTATAATATGTAATAGTAACACTAATACCATGTAATATTGTCCTGTTCTATTTATTGTAGCACCCCACACCTTACATGTATTAGTTCTGAGCAATGAATATGATATAGCTTTGCTAAATTAGTGCCAATTTTTAAAAACTCTTGAATCTCGAATTAGAGGGCGATATGTACGTCTAACGCTTAAGAGGGTCGATTGTATATAAGTTTTAAGTCAAATTGAGGAGATTGCGGCTTTAAATGAAGTGAGAGAAGTGAGGTGCTTGTAGGACTTAGAAGCTAATAGGTGGGTCACGTACTTGCTTAGTTTAAGTTTGCTAGTTAAATGGAGACGAGGCTTAACGCCGAATTTGTCCAAGTCCGATAAAGCATAAACTCAAGTTAAGGATGTAATTTTGGCCCATGTTGTAGCTTCATAAATGGACAATATTTTCAGCCCAAGAAGAATAGGAAAAGGGCCCAAGCCCATTACAATTCGTTTGATAATTTAAGCCGAAAGTAACTAAAGAGAAAGAAGAAGAATAGGCAGCAAAGAGTCATCAAGTTGGAGCCCCTTAGAGCCCAAGTGAAAGGAGCAAGAAGCTACATCACCAGCTTAATATATTAAGGCTAAGAAATCAAAAGTAAGTCGGCCAAGAGGTGTTTTAAAAAGGGATGAAGACAGCTCCCTAAAGCCATTTCAACTTGGACAAAAAAATCTGCTTTTCTTGGTTATTCTTTGCTCTCTTTCAACGTGTGGAAATCAGCCTCACAACCTTACAAGAATTCCTAAAGAAGCTCTAAACCTTGAGTTTAAAGATAAGTAATGCACTTAGTATGGTTTGTTTATAAAAACCAGAGAAACAAGCTAATTATACATGTGTGGAAAATTTTGGATAACATGTATCCTAAGGATTGTTGTACACTTTTCTTGTTAATTAAGAGGCTTTCTCTTCTTGGTTGGCTGTATTATGAAGTAAGACTTATGTCTTTAACAAAGGTTGATTTGATAGTAATGTAACCAGGCTGTTTCACCATTGTTACAGTCCGCAAAGATGACTTATTGTAGGATATCTTAATTGTACTCTTAAAAGAAACTTGTGGGCTGATAATTAGAAATTATTGTTTCACGACCTTCACCTAATTTGAGACTATTGTAAGACTGGTTTTATGTGTAGAAAACATTGGATACAGTTTGGGTAAAGTTGATATAGGTTCGGGATTGTTGACGTCGAAATGTAGCGAGGATATGAATGTGATGTTGCCTATCTGTGTGTTGTGCAGGATTGTTATGTCTTGTACCTTGTGAACTGTTGTAAGACTGTTAAGGGTCTAAAAAAAAGATTTATATGACATGTACATAAGAATGGTTGTTAGAAAATACGATTATAAGTGAAAAGATTGAAGGAATGCCTTTGAGTTGCTAATTATAAGTTTGCTGTCCGGGTATTAGTTTTTGTGATATTGGGCTGCCAAAAAGTGTTTCTTTGCTGCTAATACTAGTCTTATTGCCTAATATATTGTAGATAAATATTTTTGGGAAAAAGCGATCACTCCGAGGTAATAACGAGGTATGTAAGGCTACTTGATTTTGTATTATTTGGCATGAAACATAGATCCCTCCTCGACACATAAAGATATTTACCAACTCCGACACAACTATTAACCGTGTCTCCACTCTTTCATATGTTCATATGCTCCCATACATAGTCACCTTCAAATCTACATACATACTTGGATACCAAGATACATGAGTTTCTGTTGCTAAATAAAGTTCATGAGTTGTTCACCTCATACACATTTCATTATTTGTGTAACGTACTCTTTTCATTGTCATTTTGTCTTGTATGATTATTTTCATATCACATGCTACATCTATAGTCCTACAACTCCAATATTATGACCACCAAAAGAATCATCTCAAAAGTAATTGAAAGATAAAGTAAAGTATATTGCTTATGATAGGTGGTAACCCGAGGCGTGAAAGAATCACCTAGCTAGGGTCGATTCTATCACGGGGGAAGGGGGTAGCCCAATGGGTAAAAGAAAAACCCTAGCCAGGACCGATCCCGATATAGATTTACCACTGATCAGCTGATCATTTGTACTACATAATGTGCATAGATTATATAATAAAGTGTAACGGACCGGCCCAACACTATGAGGTATTGTCCGTTCTTGGGCCTAGCCCATCACGGTTTTGTCCCTTCGGGGGTTTCACCCCAAACTCATCTGTAACGGACTGGCCCAGCACTATGAGGTATTGTCCGCTTTTGGGCCTAGCCCATCACGGTTTTATCCCTTCGAGGGTTTCACCCCAAAAGGCGCCTCACAGGTGGAAGGTTCAACCCACGACTAAATAGCCCAAAACTCTCCCTCTCTTTTTCCGATGTGGGAATCTTGCCTAAGTGAGCTCCGCGCACAGCCCAGGCACTCACCCCCGTAGTACTACTCTCGTTAGCGAGTACGCTTAGTCCCTATCGGGGTTGAGTGTCTGGGCTGTGTGCGGGGCTCACTTAGGCAAGATTCTCACATCGAGAAAAGAGAGGGAGAGTTTTGGGCTATTTAGTGGTGGGTTTGGCCTTCCACCTGTGAGGCGCCTTTTGGGGTGAAACCCCCGATGGGACAAAACTGTGATGGGCTAGGCCCAAGAGCGGACGATATCTCATAGTGCTGGGCCGGTCCGTTACAGATGGTATCAGAGCCGACTCTCGCCTAGTACGGTGGTGGGTGAGCCCTCAGCGAGGACGCTGAGTCCCTACGGGGGGTGAGTGTCTGGGCTGTGTGCGGGGCTCACTTAGGCAAGATTCCCACATCGGAAAAGAGAGGGAGAGTTCTGGGCTATTTAGTGGTGGGTTGGACCTTTCACCTGTGAGGCGCTTTTTGGGGTGAAACTCTCGAAGGGACAAAACCGTGATGGGCTAGGCCCAAGAGCGGACAATATCTCATAGTGCTGGGCCGGTCCGTTACATAAAGGTAAAGTAATAAAAAGAACATAAAGTACATGATTCCACTGTATAGCTAAAGGTGGTCTCTTATCCTTACACCAGTGTATAGTTTCATTTGAGTTGTTACTTCATACACAGTATTTCCTGCCTTCCATATTCAGTACATTATCTCGTACTAACGTCCCTTACGGGGGACCTTCATTTCATGTTGTAGGTACAGGTGCTAGTAGCTCTCCCAAGTAGGAATTCAGGATATCCAGCTGTTGTTACTAAGCTCCAGGTTGCTTCGGAGCTTTGTGTGTCTAGAGCTTATATTTTTGTATTGTATAGTTAGTCGAGGAAGGGTCTGTCCCGACCCTTATCAGATACTTTTTTCTTATCTAGAGGCTTTGTAGACTATGTAAACTAAAGTGTGGTCATGTCTCATACTTTAGACGACGTGGCCCCAACAACTTGGTCATATGTATTTTCTTTTGGCTTGTTATTACTATTTACTTTCTTGAAAGCATGTTGAATGTAGAAATCTCTTACAATATGTATAGAAACCTCATGCATACAGGTTGGTTCTCCCGAGCCTTATCAGCAACTGGTGTCAGTCTGCCTTAACGGGACTTTGGGGCGTGACATTTATTTTGGATATTTTAAAATATAATTTAATTTAAAAAATTTATTAAAAAAATATACTAATAAAAATGTGGACTGACCCGGCAAGGCCTACAACCCACATACTAATAGGCCAGGCCCGCGGCTCACGTACTGATATATTGTATGGACTAACCCAGGTGGGATGACCAGTCCATATTGACAACACTAAATTAATCACAATATTTAATTATTAATAAACAATGAATCTAATATATTGTCGGCCTAAATTATAACAATAACATACATGTGGGGAATAATTTAAAATAACTTCTAGACCTAAGTTCAATTTCTACCTAACATTCTATCTATATAACTCCAAACTTTTGAAAAGGAACTTGGATTATTTAATAACTTCTAAATCTTTAATTTAATTTTTTGTGTCCTTTTCTTTTTTCTAACCATTAATATAAAAACCCCTCATTGTCTAGAAATCAAATTATCATTTTTTTTTTGTGAGAAAATTAGAAATGGGAAGAAAACCTTGTTGTTCTAAGGAAGGTTTAAAGAAAGGTGCATGGACTAAAAAAGAAGATTTGCTTCTTACTGAATATATTAAGCAATATGGTGAAGGTACTGGATGGAGATCTCTTCCTAAGAAAGCAGGTAAAGAAATATCAAACGGAGTAAAATTTACGTACACTCTATACATTTTATATCTCACGATGAAATTATGTTGGGTAAGTTAAATTTTTTGTTAGAAATTCATTGTAAATGTGCTCATTCGAAATTGTTTCCCATGAAATGATTTGTTTTATCCTCCAAGAATTTAGTTCGAAAGATGAGTAAAATCTCTTTATTTCATGATTCGATGAAATATCTTGATTTTATGTTAAATTGCTGGGCAAAAAAAATGAGTTTTTCTGGTAATGAGTATTGATTAATTTCATTCTCCTTCTGCTCCCCTTCTTTGACAACTTCTAATTTGCACATAGTAGTGGGATCCAACAATGTGATCACCATTTTAAAGAAATAAGCGGTTAAATTCTCTCCTAATCACCTGAATCCAATAATATAAAAAGTTTATTATTTCAATGCAATTAACTTAAAATGGTTACTAATTAATCCTTTTTTTTTCCTTCATATTTTAGGGCTACTAAGATGCGGCAAGAGTTGTAGACTAAGATGGGTAAATTATCTTAAGCCGGGACTCAAGAGAGGGGCCTTTACGCCCGAAGAGGATGATCTTATTGTTCGACTTTATAATCTTTTGGGTAGTCGATGGTCCCTCATTGCTGGAAGAGTACCAGGTAGAACAGATAATGACATTAAAAACTATTGGAACACGAATCTTCTCAAAAAACTCAAAGCTCAAGGAAAAGATCCAAGTAGACACAAATTTCAAGCAAAACAGAGAAGAAGGATAAAGGAGAAAGCAAATGTCTCTTCCCAAATAATTAAAACAAATAACAGCGAAAATAATTCGTCAAGGAGGAAGAAGAAGGAGAAGATTGACGAAAAATATAACGTTGACAACATCGCTAAAGGTTTTACTAGCCAATACAATAAGTATTGATCATAAAATATAATATAATTTTTTAAAAAAAATTATTATTTATACATATATACTATTTTTTAAAATAAAATTTTATCGAATGACACTTGTTATTGACCACATGGTTCTTATTTCAGGTCCTTCTAGCAATCAAGATGGAACAAGTAGTGGAGCATCTACTAGTGAAGTCCATTGTTCTTCTCAAAACATTGAAGATCAAAGCCAAGATGAAATTTATGAGAAACTTCAAGTGATAGATGATTTACTTCTCAATGATAATTGCCTTTTTCCACATGAAAAATGCATAGATTTCAATAATAATGGAAACCATATGTTATTGGAGGAGGTCTATGAAGAGTATTTTCAACTTGTTTATGAAAATTCATGTCATTTTTGTCAAGCAGAGGGAAATTTAAAATTTAAGTCATATGAATTAAATTTTTAAGATTTTTAGTGAATGTTAAAGTTATATTTTGAAATTTATATATTCGTATACTGAATTCGGATGAATCCAATAATGCTCTACACCCCCTTTGTTGTCATGGTCATGCACATTCATTTGTCTACTTATAAGTCAAGACAATGACTTTTTAAGTTCCAATTAGACACGTACATATTTGTTCAATAAATAAAATTCCTACTATTTTTGGTGTCTCTGTCACTTTTATGGTCCCCTCACTTATATTATTGTGTTTTTACTTTATGTGATATTTTTTATTTTTAAATTTAAATTATGTGAATATTGATTAATACTTATTTTTAAAGTTTTGAATTTGTTTAGTTCAATTTAGCATAACGAATTAACTAAATTAAGTTTCAACAAAAAGATCACATAAATTGAGAAACATATTAAAGTTAAATATATTCCTAAAATATGAAAATATTTTAATGAAAAATGAAGTCTTTACAAATAAAATTTTCAAAAAGTAACAAACTCAATTATTTTTCTAAAAATTATATTTCATAAAATATCTTCGTAACAAACACATCCTAAATTATGTTACGTTAAAGAAGGATGAATAATCCCTCCTCGTACAAAAATGTACCAATAACTAAAAAGTTATCAAGTTCTTCAAAATAGTAGGTGTATGAAGGGGTGGAGGAATTGTATCAGTGACGGAAGTAGAATTTTTATTTAAAAGATTTAAAATATAAAAAGATAAATATTCAAAAAAAACCAAGAAAATTTATTATCTATTTTATATATCTAGACCTTGTATATGTAGTATAATTTATCGACAACCCTTATAATACTTGACTTTGCTCAGTGGTAGAACTAAAATATTTGTTAAGGAAATTCAAAATATGAAAAATAAACACATTAAAAAATTGAAGAAAGTTCAACATTGATCTATTATATTATTTTATATATATACATAAAAAAATAATTTTAATCATATATCAATACTATAATTTTCTATCGAATAAGATTTATTATTTCCCTCTATACCCCCAGGCTAATTATTTATTTCAATGACGTAATGGTCAATAATTTTACCTAATTATTAATTGATAGCGTCCTTTGCCTAATATTGTGGAATCTTTTAATTATTTTGAGAAAATTATTGTATTAGATTGAGAGGGGGTGGGGTAATGAAGAGGACTTTTATGCAGCATGTGAATATTGACATCAATGTTATTTGCATATATGGGAACATTTTCTAGAAGGAAAAAAAAAGGAAATAGGGGATATGGAAAGTTTATTTTTTCAATAAATAAGTACTTAATAATTTATCCTTTTTCTTTAAAAAAAAATTATTATAAAAACAAATGGGGCTTCTTAACAAAAGTGTTCATATATTAATTATTTGAATTGGTTATTAATTATTTGAATCGGTTATTAATTATTTGAATCGGTTGCAGAGATGGATGTGTGGCCACACCAGGAGTGATAAGGTTAGGAATGAGACCATTCGGGAGAAGCTAGAGGTGGCGCCAGTGGCAGATAAGATGAGGGAAGTGAGACTGCGATGGTTTGAACATGTGCAGAGAAGGAGCACCGATGCTCCTGTTAGGAAGTGCGAGAGGTTGGTTTTAGGAGTTGCACAGAGGGGTAGAGGTAGACCGAAGAAGTATTGGGGAGAGGTGATTAGACATGATATGGCTGAACTTAATCTCATTGAGGACATGACCCTAGATAGGAAGAAGTTGAGGTCGCGTATTAGAGTAGTAGGCTAACTAGGTAGGAAGAAGTGGAGGTCACGTATTAGAGTAGTAGGCTAATTGGTTGGTAGGATTAGGTGGTTACCTAGTCTTGGGGTTTAGTAGGGTAGAGGAGTAGTAGTATTATATGTGTCATTATTTGTTGCTTATGTGTTAAAATTTTTAATTTTTTTATTTGTTCTCTTTTTCTTCTTGCTTTTCCCTTTCTATTACTTTTTGTCATATCTAGTTTATTCTGCGTATGAGTTTTTGAGACGAGGGTTCCCAGGAAACAACCT
>DF362386.1:18618-29194 GCA_000787875.1 Solanum virginianum | reverse complement strand
CCTCTCTACTTCTATGAGGTAGTGGTAAGGTCTGCGTATATTCTACCCTCTCCAGACCCCACTTGTGGAATTTCACTGGGTATGTTATTGTTGTTGTTAAATTAGTAAAAGCAAACAAAACTAAATATAATATATATTTAGCGATTTTGATTTAGCTTTTCAATTATTAATCAACACAAAAGTAAAATTTAAGGGGGGTGGGATAAGAAAGAGAAAATAAAATCAAACAAAGTTAGACATTGTTTTGGCCATTACTATGGGCCATAATAGGATTTAGTAGGGCCACATCCTAACCCAAGGAAATTAAACTTTTAGAGTTTGCTTTTCTAGCATATTTCATTCCTAAGGTCTATTATGAGTTTTTCCTCTACAAACATCGGAGGAATTACAAAATAGTGGTATTACTGCTATCTCTCCTTTCTGCTCCTTCCTTTGCTAAAGTGTCTGTTACCTGGTTTTGTTCTCTAAATACCTGCTTCTGCTCCACTCCTCCCAACTTGTCCATTAAGCACTTGCATTCACAAAGGAGATTGTCATATTTTAAATTACCATTTTCAAACATGTTGATTATTTCCTGTGCATCCACATCAACTTCTAGAGGTGAGATTTGGTGTTGGATGACAATTTTAAGGCCCTTCCTTAAAGCTTGGAGTTCTACTTCTATGGGGGTTACACATGTTAGAGATTGCATGAAACCCATAATCCACTTCTTGTCGTGGTTCCTAAACACCCTTCTTATACCTTTCTGTCCCCATTGCTACTTGAGTTAACATATACAACCCCATCCATATTTAACTTTGTTTTGCCTCTTTCTGAGGGGTTCCATTTGACGTATACAATATGTGGGGTGCCTCTCCCTCTTTCCTTGTTTGCTATGATCAAGGCAAACTAAGAGGTTTGGCTATAAACATGGCTGTACTTTAGCTCCCCCTTTTCATTGTTGAATTTTTTTTAATTTCTGTTCAGCCAGATGTGCCACGGGCAATAGGGGAAAAAAAGTCCCATTTGAGCCACGGAGATACATGGCTATTTTTAATTATTTTCCAATACTGCACCCAATCTCTCCCACTCAATTTCCCTTCAGCTGGGGTAGTGTGGTCCTAGCCATTTCTTCTGACTTCTTCCTAAAACTTTCTATCTATTTGGCATTGGAAGAAAAGATGGTCGATATCCTTCTTGGGGTGCTCACAAACCTGGCACCGAGGATTGATGTTGACCCTCCCTCAAATGAATGAGGTGATTCGTTTGGGTTTTCCCATGATGCAGAATCCATAGGAAAGTTGTCAACTTGTTGGGGATGTTTGCCTTCCATATTTGCCTAAATCCAGCTTTCTCATTAGGGATCTCCTTCTCTTCTCCTTTAATGAAACTATAGACTGAGGCTACTGAGAATGACCTAGGTAGGATTTTATGGGTCAAATAATAGGAATCAGAAAGATTTTCCTGGGTGTTACCCACGATTTTTGGTACTGTTTGGGGTTTCCCAAAAAATCATACGAGTGGGTCGGTAACGAGCCCGACAAGCGGCCCAGGTGGCCCAGCAGCGTTGGCGGTGGCCTGGTAGGATTTTATGGCCCAAGGAAGTTGAAACAGGCAATTTCGGTAGTTTTTCTTGGGTTTTAGCCCACGAGTTCTGGCACTACCTGGGATTCCAGGCAAAGATTCCTGAACAATCATATGAGTGAGTCGACAATGAGCCCGGCAAGTGGCCAGGTAGCCCGGCGGCATTGGCGGGGGCCTGGTAGGACTTTATGGCCTAAGAAAGCCAAAACAAGTGATTTTGGCCATTTTTCGTGGGTGTTAGCCCACAAATTTTGGCGCTGCCTGGTGTTCCGAGCAAAGATTCCCGAATAATCATATGAGTGAGTCAACAACGAGCCCGACAAGCGGCCCAGGTGGCCCGACGGTGTTGGCGAGGGCCTGGTAGGTGTTTATGGCCAAAAGAAGCCGAAATAGACGATTTCGGCAGTTTTTCGTGGGCTAACACCCACGGATTCTGGCGCTGCCTGGGATTCTGGGCAAAAATTCCTGAAAAATTATATAAGTGGGTCGGCAACAAGCCCAACAAGCGAACCAGGTGGCTCGGCGGCTTGGGCGGGGGCCTGGTAGGATTTTGTGGCCCAAGGAAGTTGAAACAGACGATTTCAGATGTTTTCATGGGTGTTAGCCCACAGATTCTGGCGCTGCCTGGCATTCCGGGCAAAGATTCCTAAAAAATCATACGAATGGGTCGGCAACGAGACCAACACGCGGCCTAGGTAGCCTGGTGGCGTTGGTGGGGGCCTGGTAGGAATTTATGGCCCAAGGAAGCTAAAACAGGTGGTTTCGGCAGTTTTTCGTGGGTGTTAGCCCACAGATTCTGGCGCTACCTGGGGTTCCGAGCAAAGATTCCCAAAAAATCATACAAGTGGATCGACAACAAGCCCAAAAAGTGGCCTAGGTGGCCTGGCAGCGTTGGCGGGGGCCTGGTAGGATTTTATGGCCCAAGGAAGCCGAAACAAGCTATTTCAGCAGTTTTCCGTAAGTGTTAGCCTACGGATTCTGGCGCTGCCTGGGGTTTCGGGTAAATATTCCTGAAAAATCATATTAGTGGGTCGACAACGAGTCCGGCAAGTAGCTCAGGTGGCCTGACGGGTTGGCGGGAGCTAGTAGGTTTTTATGGCCCAAGGAAGCTGAAACAAGCGATTTCAGCAGTTTTCCAATGGTGTTAGCCGACGGATTTTGGCGCTGGTTGGGGTTTCGGGAAAAGATTCCCAAAAATTCATACGAGTGGGTTAGCAATGAGCCCAGCAAGTAGCTCAGGTGGGGCAGCATTATTGGCGGGGCCTGGTAAGATTTTATGGCCCAAGGAAGCCGAAACAGGCGATTTTGGCCGTTTTCCATGGGTGTTAGCCCACAAATTCTGGCGCTGCCTGGGGTTCCGGGCAAAGACTCCCAAAAAATCATATAAGTGGGTCGATAATGATCCCAGGTAGAGGCCCAGGTGGCTTGGCGGCGTTGGCATGGGCCTGGTAGGATTTTATGGCCCAAGAAAGCCGAAACAGGCGATTTCGGTAGTTTTTCATAAGTATTAGCCCATGGATACTGGCGCTGTCTGGGGTTCTGGGCAAAGATTCCCAAAACAATCATACATGTGGGTTGACAACGAGCCCGAAAAGCGGTCCAGATAGCCCAGTGGTATTGGCGGGCTCCTGGTAGGATTTTATGGCCCAAAGAAGCTGAAATACGCTATTTCGGCAGTTCTCCATAAGTGTTAGTCCACGAACTCTGGCAATGCCTGGGGTTCCAGGAAAAGATTCCCAAAAAATTATACGAGTGATTGGCAATGATCCCGGAAAGTGGCCCTGGTGGGTCGACGGCGTTGGCGTGGGCCTGATAGGATTTTATGGCCCAAGGAAGCCGAAACAGGTGATTTCGGCAGTTTTCCATGGGTGTTAGCCCACGGATTCTGGCGCTGCCTTATGTTCTAGGAAAAGATTCTAGAAAAGTCATACGGTTGGGTCAGTAACGAGCTTGGCAAGCCGCCCAGGTGGTCCGACAGTGTTGGAGTGGGCCTGGTAGGATTTTATGGCCCAAAAAAGCCGAAACAGGCGATTTTGACAGTTTTTTGTGGGTGTTAGCCCATGGATTCTGGCGTTGACTTATATTCCAGGAAAAGATTCTTGAAAAATCATACGGGTGGGTCAGCAACGAGCCCATCAAGCGGCCCAGGTGTCCCAGTGGCTTTGGTGGGGGCCTGGTAGGACTTTATGGCCCAAGGAAGCCAAAACAGGCTATTTCGATAGTTTTCAGTGGATGTTAGCCCACGAATTCAGGCGTTGCCTGGGGTTCTAGGCAAATATTCTCAAAATATCATATGAGTAGGTCAGACACGAGCTCGACAAGTGGCCCAGGTAGCCCAATGACGTTGGCAGGGGCCTGGTAGGTTTCTATGGCCCAAGGAAGCCAAAACAGGTAATTTTGGCAGTTTTCCATGGGTGTTAGGCCACGAATTATGGCGCTGCCTATGGTTGCGGGCAACGATTCCCCAAAAATAATATAAGTGGGTCGGTAATGTGCCCAGCAAATGGCCCAGGTTGCCCTGCAGCGTTGGTGGGGGCCTTATAAGATTTTATGGCCCAAGGAAGCCGAAACAGGCGATTTCAACAGTTTTTCATGCGTGTTAGCCCACGGATTCTGGCACTGCCTAGGGTTCGGGGCAAAGACTCCCAATAAACCATTCGAGTGGGTTAGCAACGAGTTCGCTAAGCGGCCTAGGTGGATTGGCGGCATTAGCAGGGGCCTAGTTGGATTTCATGGCCCAAGGAAGTCGAAACAAGCGATTTTGGCAGTTTTCGTGGATTAACGCCCACAAACTCTGGCACTGCATTGGGTTCCGAGCAAATATTATTGAAAAATCATATAGGTGGGTCGACAATGATCCCATCATGCGGCCCAGGTATCCCGGCGGCACTGGTGTGAGCCTAGTAGGATTTTATGGCCCAAGGAAGTCGAAACAGGCTATTTTGGCCGTTTTCTGTGGGTGTTAGCCCATGGATTCTGGTGCTGCCTGGGGTTTCGGGCAAAGATTCCCAAAATATCATATGGGTTGGTTGAGGATGAGCTCGGTAAGTGGCCTAGGTGGCCTGGCAACGTTGGCAGAGGCCTGGTAGGTTCTTATGACCCAAGGAAGCCGAAACAGGCAATTTCGGCAGTTTTTTGTAGGTATTAGCCCACGAATTCTAGCACTACCTAGTGTTTGGGGAAAAGATTCTAGAAATATCATATGGGTGGGTCAGCAATGAGCCCGGCAAGCGGTCCAGGTGGTCCGGCGACGTTGGCGGGGGACTTCTACGATTTTATGACCCAAGAAAGCCGAAACATGCGATTTCAAAAGTTTTCCATCGGTGTTAGCCCATGGATTCTAGCAGTGCCTGGGGTTCCGGGCAAAGATTCCCAAAATATCATACGAGTGGGCTGACAGCGAGCCCAGTAAGCAGCCTAGGTGGCCCAACGATGTTAGCAAAGGCCGTGTTGGATATTATGGCCCAAGAAAGTCGAAACAGGCGATTTCGAACCTTTTCCGTAGGTGTTAGCCCGCAGATTCTGGCGCTGCATGGGGTTCTTGGCAAAGATTCTTGAAATATCATATGAGTTAGTCAGCAACGAGCCCCACAAGCGGCCTTAGTGGCCCAGCGGCATTGGCGAGGGCCTGGTAGGATTTTTGGCCCAAGCAAGCCAAAACAGGCGATTTCAGCCCTTTTCCGTGGGTGTTAGCCCATGAATTCTGGCACTGCCTAGGGTTCTAGGAAAAGATTCTCCAAAAATTATACGAGTGTATTAGTAACAAGATCAACAAGTGGCCCAGTTAGCTCGGTGATGTTGGCGCAGGCCTGGTAGGATTTTATGGCCCAAGGAAGCCGAAACAGGCAATTTCGACAGTTTTCCGTGGGTGTTAGCCTACGAATTCTTGCGCTGCCTGGGGATCCTGGCAAAGATTCCTGAAACATCATATGAGTTGTTTGGCAACGAGCCTAGCAAGCAGCCCAGGTGGCTCGGCGGCGTTGGCAGGGGGTTGGTATGATTTTATGGCCCAAGGAAGCTAAAACAGGCGATTTTGGTAGTTTTCCATGGGTGTTAGCCCACAAATTCTAGTATTGTCTGGGGTTCCCAGCAAAGATTCCAAAAATATCATACAAGTGGGTTGTCACCGAGCCTGGAACACGGCCCAATTGGTCCGGTGGCGTTGGCGGGGGCTTGGTTGGATTTTATGACCCAAGGAACCTGAAACAGGGTATATCAGCCCTTTTTCATCGGTGTTAGCCCATGAAATCTGGCGTTGCCTGGGGTTCAGAGCAAAGATTCCCGAAAAATCATATGAGTAGATCGGTAACGAGACCGAAAAGTGGTGCAGGTGCCCCGACGGCGTTGGCGGGGCCTTGGTAGGTTTTTATGGCCCAAGGAAGCTGAAACCGGTGATTTCAAAAGTTTTCTATGGATGTTAGCCCACGGATTCTGGCGCTGCATGGTGTTTCGAGCAAAGATTCTTGAAAAACCACATAAGTGGATTGGCAACAAGCTCGAAAAGCGGCCAAGTGGACCGGCGGTGTTGGTGGGGGCCTGGTAGGATTTTAGGGCCCAAAGAAGCCAAAAAGGTGATTTCAGCCCCTTTTTTGTGGGTGTTAGCCCACGAATTCTGGTGTTGCCTGGGGTACCGGGCAAAGATTCCTGAAAAATCATATGAATGGGGCAATAACGAGCCTGGAAAGCTACCTAGGTGGCCCGATGGTGTTGGCGGAGGCCTGGTAGGATTTTATAGCCCAAGAAAGCCAAAACAGGCAATTTTTGCAGTTTTCGTGGGTGTTAGCCCATAGATTCTGGCGCTACCTAGGGTTCCGGGCAAAGATTCCTAAAAATTCATACGAGTGGGTCGACAACGAGCCCGAAAAATGATCCAGATGGCCCAGCGATGTTGACGGGGGCCAAGTAGGATTTTATGGCCCAAAGAAGCTGAAACAGGCGATGTTTGCCCTTTTCTGTGGGTGTTAGTCCACAGATTTTGGTACTGCCTGGGATTTCGGGCAATGAATCTTAAAAAATCATACGAGTAGTTCCAAAATGAGCTCGACAAGCGGCCCAATTGGCTCAGCAGTGTTGGCACGGGTCTGGTAGGATTTTATGGCCCAAGAAAGCCAGAACAGGCGATTTAGGTAGTTTTCCATGGGTGTTGGCCCGTGGCAGTTTTTTGTAGGTATTAGCCCACGAATTCTAGCACTACCTAGTGTTTGGGGAAAAGATTCTAGAAATATCATATGGGTGGGTCAGCAATGAGCCCGGCAAGCGGTCCAGGTGGTCCGGCGACGTTGGCGGGGGACTTCTACGATTTTATGACCCAAGAAAGCCGAAACATGCGATTTCAAAAGTTTTCCATGGCCCAAAAAAACCAAAATAGGCAATTTCGGTAGTTTTCTGTAGGTGTTAGCCCATGGATTCTGGCACTGCCAGGGGTTCCATGCAAAGATTCTCAAAATTTTATATGAGTGGGTCGGCAACGAGCCCGACAAGCTTCCTAGGTGTCACGGTGGCGTTGCCGAAGGTCTGGTAGGAGTTTATGGTCCAAGGAAGCCAAAACAGACGGTTTTGACCTTTTTTTCGTAGAAGTTAGCTCACTGATTCTTATGCTACCTGGGGTTCTTGGAAAAGATTATTAAAATATCGTACGAGTAGGTCGACATCGGCAGCCCAGGAAGCCTGGCGGTGTTTGCAGGGGCCTGGATGGATTTTATGCCCCAAGGAAGCCGAAACAAGCGATTTCTTCAGTTTTCTATGGGTGTTAGCCCATGGATTCTGGCACTACCTAGGGTTTCAAGCAAAGATTTTAAAAATATCATACAAATGGGTCGACAACGATCCCAGCAAGTGGCCCAGGTGGCTCGGCGGCATTCTCGAGGGCCTAGTTAGATTTTATGGCCCAAGGAAGTCGAAACAGGCGATTTCAGCCCTTTTCATAGGTGTTAGCCCATAAATTCTGGTGCTGCCTGGGGTTCCGAGCAAAGATTCTCAAAAAATCATACGAGTGAGTCGGTAACGAGCCCGACTAGCAAATCAGTTGGCCCAGCGGTGTTGGCGGTGGCCTGGTAGGATTTTATGGCCCAAAGAAGCCAAAACAGGCAATTTTAGCACTTTTCCGTGGTGTTAGCCCATGGATTCTGGCATTGCCTGGGGTTCTAAGCAAAGATTCCTGAAAAATCTTACAAGTGGATCGTCAATGAGCCCGGCAGTATTGGTGGGGGCCTGGTAGAATTTTATGGCCCAAAGAAGCTGTAACAGGCGATTTCGGCCCTTTTCTGTGGGTGTTAGCTCACGAATTCTGGCGCTACCTAGGGTTCAAGAAAAAAATTTCCAAAAAATCATATGGGTAGGTCGGCAATAAGCCCAGTAAAAGGCCCATATGGCCCTTGGCGTTAAGGGGGGCTGGTAGGATTTTATGTCCCAAGAAAGCTGAAATAAACGATTTCGATAGTTTTTCATAGGTGTTAGCCCACGGATTCTGCCGCTGCCTGGGGTTCCAGGCAAATATTCCTAAAAGTCATATGAGTGGGTCAACAATGAGCACGGCAAGTAGCCCAGGTTGCCCGGCGGCATTGGTGGGGGGACCTGGTAGGATTTTATGGCCCAAGGAAGCCATGGATTCATGAAATGCCTAAGGTTTCGAGCAAAGATTACCAAAACCTCATACAATTGGGTCAACGATAAGCCTGACAAGCGGCCCAAGTGGCCCGGCGGCGTTGGTGGTGACCTGGTAGGTTTTTATGGCCCAAGAAAGCTGAAACAGGCAATTTTGGTCGTGTTCTATGTGTGTTAGCCCACGAATTCTGGCGCTGCCTGGGGTTCCAGGAAAAGATTATAAAAATATCATATAAGTCGGTCGGCAATGAGCTAGAAAGTAGCCTAGGTGGCCCGGCAGCATTAGCGGGGGCCTGACAAGATTTTATAACCCAAGGAAGCTGAAACAAGCAATTTTGGTCCTTTTTTGTGGGTGTTACCCCACGAATTCTAGCGCTGCCTAGGATTTCAGGTGAGGATTCCTAAAAAATCATACGAGTGGGTCACAATGCGCCAGCCAAGTGGCCCAGGTGGGTCGGCAACATTGGCTGGAGCCTGGCAAGATTTTATGGCCCAAGGAAGCCTGAAAAGGTGATTTTGGTAGTTTTCGATGGGTGTTAGCCTACGGATTCTGGCGCTACCTGGAATTTTGGGTAAAGATTTCAAAAATATCATTCGAGTGGGTCGATAACGAGCCCGGCAAGCGGCCCAGGTGGCCCGGCGGCATTGGCGAGGGGCTAGTAGTATTTTATGGTCCAAGGAAGCCAAAACAGGCGACTTCGGCCCTTTTTCATGGGTGTTAGCCCACGAATTCTGGAGTTTAGTCGGGTTTCAAGCGAAGATTCCAAAAAAATCATACGAGTAGGTCGCAATGCGCCCGGCAAGAGACCCATGTGGCCCGGCAGCATTGGCGGGAGCTTGGCAAGATTTTATGGCCCAAGAAAGCCAAAACAGGTGATTTCGGCAGTTTTCGGTGGGTGTTAGCCCACGAATTTTGGTGTTGCTTGGGGTTCCGGTCAAATATTCCAAAAAAATCATTTGCGTGGGTCGGTACCGAGCCCGACAAGCAGCCCAGGTGGCCCGACAACTTTGGCGAGAGCCTGGCAGGATTTTATGGCCCAAGAAAGTTGAAACAGGCGATTTTGGCAGTTTTCGGTGAGTGTTAGCCCATGGATTTTGGCGTTGCCAGGGGTTCTGAGCAAAAATTCTAAAAAAATCATTCCAGTGGGTCAGTAACATGCTCGGTAAGTGGTCCAAGTGGCCCGACGGTGTTGGAGAGGACCTGGTAGGATTTTATGGCCCAAGGAAATCGAAACACATGACTTCATTCCTTTTTCATGGGTGTTAGCCTAAGAATTCTGGCGCTGCCTGGGTTCCAGGCGAAGATTCCTAAAAAATCATACGAGTGGGTCACAACTCTCCCGGCAAGTAGCCCAAGTGGCTGGGCAGCATTGACGGGAGCCTGGCAGGATTTTATGGCCCAAGAAAGCCGAAACAGATAATTTCGGCCATTTTCGGTGGGTGTTAGCCCACGAATTCTAGCGCTACCGAGGGTTTCGAGAAAATATTACAAAAAAATCATTCGAGTGGGTCGACAACGAGCCCGGTAAGCGGCCCAGGTGGCTTGGCGGTGTTGGCAGGGGCCTAGTAGGATTTTATGGCCCAAGGAAGCCAAAACAAGCGACTTCGGCCATTTTTCGTGGGCGTTAGCCCACGGATTCTGGCGAAGATTCCTAAAACATCATACTAGTGGGTCTGCAATGCTCCCGGCAAGCGGCCTAGGTGGCCCGACGGCGTTGACAAGATCATGGTAGCATTTTATTTCCCAAGAAAGCCGAAACAGGTGATTTTAGCAATTTTCTGTGGGTGTTAGGCCACGGAATCTGGCGCTGCCTGGGGTTCCAGGAAATGATTCCATAAAATTCATAGGAGTGGGTCCGCAACGAGCCCAGCAAGCGGCCCATGTAGCCCGGCGGCATTGGCAGGCTCCTGGTAGGATTTTATGGCCCATGGAAGCCGAAGTAGGCAATTTCGGCCCTTTTCCATAGGTGTTAGTCCATGGATTTTGGCGCTGCCTAGGGTTTCAAGTGAAGATTCCCAAAAAATCATACGAGTGGTTGGCAACGATCCTGGCAAATGGCCCAGGTGTCCCGGCAGTGTTGGCGGAGGCCTGGTAAGATTTTATGGCCCAAGGAAGCCGAAACAGGTGATTTCGGCCCTTTTCTGTAGGTGGTAGCGCACAAAATCTGGCGCTGCCTGGGGTTTAGGATAAAGATTCTCGAAAAATCAAACGAGTGGATCGACAATGAGCTCAAAAAGTGACCCAGGTGGGCCGACGGCGTTTGTAGGAGACTGATAGGATTTTATGGCACAAGAATGTCGAAACAAGCGGTTTTGGTAATTTTCCATGGGATTTAGCCCATAGATTCTGGTGCTGCCTAGGGTTCCTGGCAAAGTTTCTCAAAAAATCTTAAGAGTGGGTCAGAAACGA
>DF362386.1:8323-18590 GCA_000787875.1 Solanum virginianum | reverse complement strand
GACCTTTTTCGTGGGTGTTAGCGTACGGATTCTGGCACTGCCTGGGGTTCCAGACAAAGATTCCCAAAAATTTAAACGAGTGGGTCGGCAATAAGCCAGAAAAGCGGCCCAGGTGGCCCGGCAACGTTTGGGTGGACTGGTAGGATTTTATGGCCCAAAGAAGCCGAAACAAGTGGTTTTGGCAATTTTCCATGGGATTTAACCCACAGATTCTAGTGTTGCCTAGGGTTCCTGACAAAGTTTCTCAAAAAATCTTACGAGTGGGTCAGAAATGATCCCAACAAGCGGCACAGGTGGCCCGGCGGCATTTCCAAAGGCCTGGTAGGATTTTATGACTTTCCCAAGAAAGCCGAAGCAGGCGATTTATGCAGTTTTCCATGGGTATTAGCCCACAAATTCTGGCACTGCCTAGGGTTCCGGGCAAAGATTTCTGAAAAATAATATGAGTGGGTCGGTAACTAGCTCGGCAAGTAGCCCAGGTGTCCCACGGCGTTGGCGTGGGCCTGGTAGGATTTTATGGCCCAAGAAAGCTGAAACAGGCGATTTCAGTAGTTTTCTGTAGGTGTTAGCCCACGAATTTTAGCGCTGCCTAGGGTTTCGGGCAAAGATTCCCAAAATATCAAACGAGTGGATCGGTAACGAGCCCAGCAAGCTGGCCAGGTGGCCCGACGGTGTTGACGGGGGCCGTGGCAGGATTTTATGGCTTAAAAAAGCCAAAACATGCGATTTCGGCCCTTTTCAGTGGGTGTTAGCCTATAGATTCTGGCACTGCTTGGGGTTCCAGGCAATGATTCCCAAAAATTCATACCAGTGGGTCGGTAACAAGCTCCGCAAGCGGCCCAGGTGGCCCGGCAGCATTGGCGAGGGCCTGGTAGGATTTTGTGGCATAAGAAAGCAGAAACAGGCGATTTCGACAGTTTTCCGTGGGTAACGCCCACGGATTCTGGTGCTGCCTGGGGTTCCGGGCAAAGATTATCTAAAAATCATTCGAGTAGGTCGGCAATGAGCCCAGCAAGTAGCCCTAGTGGCCCGGCATTATTTGCGGGGGATTGGTAGGATTTTATGGCCTAAGGAAGCCAAAATAGGTGATTTCGGCAGTTCTTCATGGACGTTAGGCCACGGGTTCTGGCAATGCCTACGGCTTCGGGAAAAGATTCCCAAAAAATTATATGAGTGGGTTGACAATGAGGCCGACAAGCGGCCCAAGTTGTCCGGCAGCGCTGGCGGTGGCCTGGTAGAATTTTGTCCCATGGAAGCCAAAACTGGCTATTTTGGCAGTTTTTCGAGGGTGTTAACCCACGGATTCTAGCGGTGCCTGGGGTTCCGAGCAAATATTGCCGAAACATCATACGAGTAGGTCAGTAACGAGCCCGAAAAGCGGCCCAGGTGGCCTGACGGCATTGGCAGGGGCCTGGTAGGATTTTATGGCCCAAGGAAGCCGAAACAACCAACTTTGGCAGTTCTCCATTGGTGTTAGCACACGAATTCTGGCGCTGCCTGCGATTTCGGGCAAAGATTCTCTAAAAATCATATGAGTGGGTTGGTAATGAGCCTGCCAAGCGGCCTAAGTGGCCCGACGGCGTTGGCGGGGGCCTGGTAAGATTTTATGGCCCAAGAAAGTCGAAACAGGCGATTTTGGCAGTTTTTTGTGGGTTTTAGCCCACGAATTCTAATGCTGCCTGGGGTTTCGGGCAAAGATTTCCAAAAAATCATATGAGTTGGTTGACAATGAGCCCGGCAACGAGACTGGCAAGCGGCTCATGTAGCCCGGTGACATTGGCGGGGGTCTGGTAGGAGTTTATGACCCAAGGAAGCCGAAACAGGCAATTACACTGACTACGAGACCGGCCAACTTTTCCAAAATATTACATCGACCCATCCGTAAAGAGCAAGACAGGAGGCCCAGATGGCTCTATGGCCCCGCAAGATGCCTGGTAGTATTTTATGGGCCAAGCAATAGGAAATAGGCAATTTGGGCAATTTTCCGTGGGTGTTAGCCCATGGTTTGTAGCGCTGCGCGAGGATCTGAGCTAGCTTTCTTGAAAAGTTACATTGGGTCATCCGTAACAATCGCAGCAAACGACTCAAGTGGCCCGGCAGTGCTGCAGGACGCCTGGTAGAAATTTATGGGCCAAGCAACAGGAAACATGTGATTTGCGTAGTTTTTCATAAGTGTTAGACAACAGTTTATTTCATTCCCTGGGGATCCAAGCCAAATTTCTCAAAAAATTACACTGAGTCATCCGTAACGAGCTTCGCAAGAGGCCTAGGTTGGCTTGTCAGTGCTGCAGGATGTCTTGTACGATTTTATGAGCAATGCAATAGGAAATAGGCTATTCGGGATGTTTTTCATGGGTGTTAGCCTATGATTTGTGGCGCTGCATGAGGATTCGAGCCAACTTTCACAAAAAATTACACTGACCTATTCGTAATGAGCCGGGAAAGAGGCTTAGGTGGCCCGGCGGTGTCGCAGGACACCTTGATAATTGTCACACGAAAGGAAACATGAGATTTGGCTATTTTTCATGGATGTTAGCCCACGGTTTGCGGCACTGCCCGGGGATCCAAGATAACTTTCCCTAAAAATTACACAAACCCATCCGTAACAAGCCCGGCAAAAGGGCCAAGCTATCCAGCGGTGCCGCAGGATGCCTAGTAGGATTTTATAGGCCAAGCAACAGTAAACTGGCAATTTAGACAATTTTTCATAGGTGTTAGACCACAGTTTATGGTGCTTCCCGGGGATCTAGACTAACTTTACCAAAAGTTACATCGACCTATTCATAAAAAGCTGGTCAAGAGGCCCAGGTGGCATTGGCAGTGCCGCAGTATACGTGGTAGGATTTTATGGGTCAACCAATTGGTAACAAACAATTCAAACAGTTATGCGTGGGTATTAGCCCATGATTTATGGCGTTGTGATGGGATCTAGCCAACTTTCAAAAAAAATAACACTAACCAATTCGTAACAAGCCCATCAAGAGGCCCAGGTGGCCCAGCGGCACCACAGGACACTTGGTGGGATTTTATCGGCCAAACAACAGGAACAGGCGATTTGGGCAATTTATCGTGGTTGTTAGCCCACGGTTTCTAGAGCTGCTCGGGGATTCGAGCCAACTTTCATGTAACCCATACATAACGAGCTCGATAAGAGGCCCAGGTGACTCGAAGGCACTGCAGGACGCTTGGTAGGATTTTATGGGCCAAGCAACAAGAAACAGGTAATTTTGGAAAGTTTTTGTAGGTTTTAGCCTATTATTTGTGGCATTGCCTCGAGATTTATGACAACTTTCCAAAAATTACACCGACTTGTTCGTAACAAGCTCGGCAGGAGCCCAAGTGGCCTGGCCAAGTTGCAGGATACCTGGCAAAATTTTATGGGCCAAGCAATAGGAAATAGGCAATTTTGATAGTTTTTTGTGATTATTAGCCCACGATTTGTGGCGCTGCTCAAGGATCCGAGCCAACTTTCCTAAAAAATTACACCGATTCATTCGTTACTATCCTTGCAAGAGTCTCGTGTAGCTTGGCAGTGCTGTAGAATGCCTTGTAGAATTTTATAGGCCAAGCAACAGGAATTAGGTAATTTTGGCAGTTTTTCATGGGTGTTAGCCCATGGTTTATGGCGCTGCTCAAGGATCTGGGCGAACTTTCTCAAAACATTACACTGACCCATCTGTAACAAGCCTTGTAGGGTTTTATGGGCCAAGCAGCAGAAAACAAGTGATTTCAGCAATTTTTCATGGGTGTTAGCCCATGGTTTGTGGCGCTACCCAGGGATCGAGGCCAACTTTCCCAAACAATTGCATCAACCCATGTTTAACGAGCCCAGAAAGAGGTCCAGGTGGCCCGACGATGTCGCATGATGCCTGGTACTATTTTATGGGCAGTACAACAGGAAATAGGCGATTTTGGTAGTTTTTCGTGGGTGTTAGCCCACGGTTTGTGGTGCTGCCCGGGAATTTGAAAAAACTTTCCCAAAAAATTACACTGACCTATCTGTCATGAGCACAAAAAGATATTAGGTGTCTCGGCAGCACTGTTGGATGCCTGGTACTATTTTATGGGCCAAGAAATAGGAAACATGCAATTTTAGTAATTTTTCGTGGGTGTTAGTCACGATTTATGGCGCTGCCCGGGGATATAGGCCAACTTTCCCAAAATATTACACGACCCATTCGTAACGAGCCCGCCAAGAGTCCTAGGTGGCTCGACGGTGATGCAAGATGCCTAGTAGTATTTTATGGTCCAAGGAACAAGAAACAAGTGATTTCGACAGTTTTTCATGGGTGTCAGAGCCAAGGGGCTTCGGCCCAATTTTCCTAGAAGATTACACGAGAGGGCCTGTAAACAGTCCACCAAGATTCTCAAGTTGCTCGGCAGAGCCGGAGAACACTCGATAGCATTAATGGGCTAAGGAACAGAAAATAGGCGATTTCAACAGTTTTTCATGGGTGTTAGCCCACGGTTTCTAGGGTTGTCAGGGGCTTGAGCCAAATTTTCTCAAAATATTACAACAGTAGGTCCATAACGAGCCTTCCAAGAGTCCTAGGTGGCCCAGCGGTATCGGAGGACTCCTGGTAGCATTTAATTGGCCAAGAAAAGGAAAATAGGTAATGTTTGCAGTTTGTTCGTGAGTATTAGCCCGCGATCTCTGGGGCTGTCAATGGGCTCGGTCCTAATTTTCATGAATAATTACATGAGTGGGTTCGTTATGAGACATCCAAGAGTCTCAGGTGGCTCAGCAATGCCGAAGAATGCCCGGTAGTATTTTATAAGCTAAGGAACAAAAAATAGGCAATTTTGGCAGTTTTTCGTGAGTTTTAGCCCATGGTTTCTTGGGCTATCGGAGGCTCAAACCCAGTTTTCTTGAAATCTTATACGAGTGACTCCATAAAGAGCCCGCATAGAGTCCCAGGTGGCACAGCAGCTTCGAAGGATGCTCAGTAGCATTTTCTAGGCAAAGGAACGGAAATAGGCAATTTCATCAATTTTTCATGGGTGTTAGCCCATGGTTTCTGGGGCTGCCGGAGATTCGGGCCTAATTTTCTTAAAACATTACAAGAGCAGGTTTGTAACGATCCCGCCAAGAGTCCCAGTGGCTTGACGGTTCCAAAGGATGCCCCGTAGCATTTTATGGACCAAGGAACAAGAAAAAAGAGTTTTTGGTAGTTTTTCGTGGTATTAGCCCATGGTTTCTAGAACTTCTGGGGGCTTGGGCCCAATTTTTCCAAAATATTACAGGGTCCTTAATGAGCTCGTCTAGAGTCCTAGGTATCCTTGCGGTGTTAGAGTACGCCCAGTAGTATTTTATGGGCAAGGAATAAGAAATAG
Source organism: Solanum virginianum (assembly GCA_000787875.1). Lineage (NCBI taxonomy): Eukaryota > Viridiplantae > Streptophyta > Magnoliopsida > Solanales > Solanaceae > Solanum > Solanum virginianum. The sequence goes on along the minus strand of DF362386.1, from coordinate 13,256 downwards.
GTGATTTATGTAGTTTTTTGTGGGTGTTTGCCCATGATTTCTGGGGCTGCCGTGAGTTTGGGCCAAATTTTCTCAAAACATTACCCAAGTGGGTTTATAACAAGCGCGCCAAAAGTCTTAGGTAGTTCAGTAGTGTCGAAGGACGCCCGGTAGCAATTTTTGGGCCAAGGAACAGGAAACAGGCGATTTTGGTAGTTTTAAGTAGGTGTTAGCCCATGATTTCTAAGGTTGTCAGGGGCTCGAGCCCAATTTTCCCTAAACATTACACGAGTGGATCCGTAATAAGCCCGACAAGAGTCTCAAATTTCCCGGTGACGTCGGAGGATGCCTGGTAGCATTTTATGGGCTATGGAACAGGGAAAAGGTAATTTCAACAGTTTTTCATGGGTGTTAGCCCACGAATTCTGGGGCTGCCGCAGGATCAAGCCTAATTTTTTCAAAAACTTACATGAGTAGATCCATAACGAGCCTGCCAAGAGTCTTAGATGGCTCGGCGATGCTGGAGGATTCTCGATAGCATTTTATGGGCCAAGGAACAAGAAGTAGGCAGCAGTTTTTCATGGATATGAGTCCATGATTTCTGGAGTTGGCAAGGTCTCGGGCTCAATTTTGTTAAACAATTACATGAATGGGTCCATAAAGAGTCCATCAAGAGCCCCAGGTGTCCCGTCGGCGCCGAAGGATGCCTCATAGCATTTTATAGGCCAAGAAATAGGAAATTGACAATTTCAACAGTTTTTCATCGGTGTTAGCCTCCGGTTTCTAGGGCTGTCGGAGGCTCGGGCCCAATTTTCTTAAAAAATTATAAGAATGAGTTTGTAACAAGTCCGCAAAGAGTCCCAGGTGGCCCAATGGCATCGGAGGACGGCCAACATTATTTTATGGGCCAAGGAAAAGAAAAAAGGCAATTCAGTAATTATTCGTAAGTGTTAGCCTACGGTTTCTAAGGTTGCCGAAGGCTCGGGCCCAATTATCCTAAAATATAACATGAGTGGATTCGATGAGCTAGCCAAGATTCCCAGGTGGCCCAGCAGTGTCGAAGGACGCTCAGTAGCATTTTATGGGCCAAGGAACAGGAACAAGCGATTTTGATAGTTTTTCATGGGTGTTAGCCCACGGTTTCTAGGGTTGTTGGGCGCTCGAGCCCAATTTTCCTAAAAAAATTACACGAGTGGGTTTGTGACGAGCCTGGCAAGAGTCCCTGGTGGCTTGACAGCGTCGGAGGATGCCCAATAGTATTTTATGAGCCAAGGAACAAGAAATAGGCGATTACAACAGTTTTTCATAGGTGTTAGCCACAATTTTTAGGTATACTAAGGCCTCGGCCCAATTTTCCTGAAAAATTACATGAGTAGGTACGCAACAGGCCCACCAAGATTCCTAGATGGCTCGTCGATGCCGAAGGATACCCGGTAGCATTGTATAGGCAAAGGAATAGAAAATAAGTGATTTCGATGGTTTCTCGTATCTATTAGCCCATCATTTATGGGGTTGTCGGGGCTCGAGTTTAATTTTCCTAAAAACTATATGAGTGGGTCCATAACGAGCCTGCCAAGAGTCCTAAGTGGTCGGACGGCGACGACGGACGCCCGGAACATTTTAGGGGCCAAGGAATAGGAAATAGATAATTTCGGTAGTTTTCGTGGGTGTTAGCCCACGGTTTCATGGGCTGTCGGGGGTTCGGGCTCAATTTTCCTAAAATATTATATGAGTGGATTCTTAATGAGCCCTCCCAGAGTCCCAATAGTCCTGGCTCCGCCGGACAACGCCTAGTAGCATTTTATGGGACAAGGAATAAGAAATAGGTAATTTTGACAGTTTTTCCCATGAAATCTAGGGTTGTCGGAGGCTCAGACCCAATTTTCTAAAAAATTATACCAACTTGTCCGTAACGATCCTTCCAAGTGTCCCAGTAGGCTCAGAGGCAACGGATGATGCCTGATAGCATTTTATGGGCCAATGAACAAAAAAAGGGCAATTTTGATAGTTTTTCTTGTGTGTTAACCCATGGAAGATGTGGTTACTAGGGGCTCGAGCCTAATTTACCCAAAGAATTATACCAACTCGTCCTTAACGATCCCTGCAAGAGTTCTAGTAAGCCAGGCGGCACCGAACGACACCTGGTAGCATTTTATGGGCTATGGAACAGAAAATAGGTGATTTTTCATAGGTGATAGCCCACGGAATCTGGGGATGCCAAGGGGCTCAATGAAAATAATACAAACCCTGAAATGAGTAGTATATGTCATTCAATGAAATTATATATATTAGCTAATAAAATTATTTTTTCTTATTATGACTATATATAATATATTAAGTAAAAAAAATATTTTGATAATAACTTTCGTATGTCAATTTGGACTGCATATCAATTCAATTTTTAATAGGTTTTAAGGATTGGACTGAAATAGATTAAGCTAAGTCAATAAACCGTCCAAACTTAAATGAGTTGAACGGATCAAGCATGTTAGGTTGATGTTGTCACCCCTAATATATGATAATGTCATTTGTGAAGACATTGTTTGTAAAGTACTAACTTGTGAACTTCTTCAAAAATAAGTACCATACGTATAAACTTGAAGCTAAGTCAATTGAATTGTTTCGCTCTTGCCTCGAAATTTTAGCTTCAGCTTGACCATGACCAAGGGTTAAATTAGGATCAAGGTCATAGGTAATTTCAACAGTTTTTCATGGGTGTTAGCCCACGAATTCTGGGGCTGCCAGGGGCTCGGCAACAATTTTTCCGAAAAGTTATACCGACCCATTCGTAATGAGCCCGCCAATGATTAAGGTTGAATTTCAGGTTGTAATTAAGTCCTAAGTCAACCAAGTCTCGGGTTAAGATCGAGTCAAGGTTGGATTAGGCAAGGATCAGGTAAGGATCAGGGTTGAGAATCGAATTCAAAGGCTTGAGCCTCTTGGGGAGGGGTAGTCTTGAGCAAAGGGTGGGGAAGGTTGGACCATTTTGAAAGAAAAAAAAAAGGCCAAGGTAGGCAGGTCATGACCCAACTAATTTTTTGCCTATTTCAATTCAATGCAAGTTATTTTTAAACTAATTTCAATGCGTTCAAATTCAGCTCAATCCATCCATCTGACACTCTATCTTGTCGGCTTTGGTTAAAGAAGTGGACATCCTTATGGTCGAACCGGGAAAAAGATTACTGGAGAAAAAATAGCAAAGGCATTCATAAATCAAATAAATAGTCGAGTTTATTTTTCTTTTTATCTTCTAAGTAGGGATATTCTGTTGTGGATGCGTGAAACCAATAAATTAAGTATTTAATTATATATTTAGTAGCTTTTTTTAATTATTCTAGAAAAGAATTTATGTTTCATAGCTTCATAAGGATTAGGCTTTGTTATAGTTATTAGTTTGGAATAGGTCTTAGGTTTCCTACTAGCTATAGTTTTTAGTTTGGAATAGGATTTTGTTTTCCTACTTTCATAAGGATTAAACTTCCTTTTGTTGTAATAAGACACTCCTATTTAAAGGACTTAGATTTCCTACTAGCTATAGTTATTAGTTTGGAATAGGATTTAGGTTTCCTACTTTCATAAGGATTAAACTTCCTTTTGCTGTAATAAGACTCCTATTTAAAGGGATTTCTGAGGAATAAATCAGTAAGTCATATTTTAGCAAAAAACAAGAGATCAGAGTTCTCTCTTCCATTGAATTCTAAGATTTCAGTCTCCCTTCAACAAGCTAAATTTTATATACAAAAATAGGTCGATCTAGGAATTCGAACAAAGGCAAGGGAAAGTTCAAGTCAATTGATTTAGATTTTCGTGTTCATCGTCTAGTGACTCGATCCTTCTCTAAAAACCCTAACATATTCATGGTTCATTTTTTTTGTTGAGTTTCGTTAAACTTGACTAAATTAAATAGTGATTTTTATTGTTAAAATATTTATTTATGTATTCTATCAATTAAAAATGAAGCATATAGCATTCAAGTGTGTTGGCAAAGACAAAAATACTAGGTAAAGTTCTTTTCATTTACCTAGCCTTGAAGAATAGATTTACCTATAACACTGATGAGGGTGATACATAACACTGATGAGGGCGGTAGATTTTTCGTGGAATTAATCAAGGTGCACACAAACTAGTCCACAGACATCAATGACTATAATAATAATGAAGGCAACACTCTGAATGCTTTAAAATACACCTTTAAATTTGATCAAATTACAAACCATTCTCTTCTACACCGCCCAAAAGTCAATCCTTTTTATCCACAATTAATTCAGCTCAATCATCTCCTCCTGTAAACATTACAGCTCTCTAGCTGTGACTTTCTACATATTGGAAATTTCCTATTCAGAAGCCCCTCTTCTCTAGCTTTTTGCCAGACACCAGAACCTCTCTACATATTGGAAATTTCCTATTTTTATATAAGCCAAACTCTTACTAAAATATTTTTGAATCAGCCTAATTCTTCAACCAGCAACCAGAATACACAACGAATCATCTCAAGGATTTTCACCGATGAGTTTGTTCAGAAGTGTTGTCAACAGCGCATCCCTCTTTTCAGCTCGGCTCTCGTCTCTCATTCTCCTTTGCTCCTCCCTCTCCCGCCAAGACTGTTCAATCATCATCCTTTCCCTTTCAAGCTTCTCCATTGACGACCGCCATTCCTGCTCAAATACTTCTCTTTCACGAGCACGCTTCTCCATTGTCTCCCTCCATTGCATCTCAATCTTCAGCTGCTGCTGCAAGAATTCTTTCAGCATTTCTTGAATACTATCACCAGCTCTACCAGTGCTGTTGCTCCCTGTGTTGGCTTGTGTGGAAGATTTTTCTGCATTGCTTGTTCTTGACCGCTTTTCTTTTTCAATGTTCTTTTTGGGAGCAACATTGCTTCTAGCTAATTTTACTTCATCACTCTCATATGCATAAACTTCTTCATCTCCTGAGATTTCCTCTGAAGATCGAT
>DF362387.1:14697-40460 GCA_000787875.1 Solanum virginianum | reverse complement strand
TCGGACCTGATCCTTGCTATCTTACAATTCAAATTAGTCTGTATCATCTTAGCAAAGATTATGAATACATCATAGGTTTCATTGTTAGACTTCAAGAACATAGTCCATGTATACCTTGAGTAATCATCCATGACCACCAAGATGTACTTCTTTCTTTATTTTTTTAAATCTTCACTGGTCTACAAAGATCCATATGAATCAACTCCAGTGATTTGATATTACTGACCTAATTTTTTTGATTGAACCTGGATCTGGTTTGCTTTCCTTTGACATATACTTCATAAACTTTATCTTTTGCAAACTTTACTTTTGGTAGCCCACAGATTAGGTCTCTTGCAGTAAGTTTATTCAGCAATGAAGAACCAATATGACCATGTCTTTTGTGCCAAAGTTCTGGATTCTCACTTTGAGCACTAAGACTTGTAAGGTCATTTTCTTATATAGAAATCCAGATTAGCCACATCCATGTTCTTTACCCCTTTTACCATAAGAATCACTTCTTATGAAATCAGATTGGTGACAATACAATTTTTCAAGTGAAATTTCACATTACTAACCTTGTCACAAATTTTAGATACACTCATCAGATTGAACTTTAGTCTATTCACATAATAGACATTTTTTATTGAGTGTTCTAAAGACTTTCCTCCAATACCTTGTCACAGATTTAAGATACACTCATCAGATTGAACTTTAGCCTATTTATATAATAGACATTTTGTATTGAGTGTTCTAAAGACTTTCCTCCAATAATAAGAATGTAAACCTTTTTTATTCATTCCCAAAAGAAACACCTCTACCTTGATGTGCTTTTAGTGAAAGAAAACTTTCAACATTTCCAGTCATATGCTTTAAGTAGCTACTATCCATGTACCAGCATCGACTGGTGCTTCCTTCACTTATCTGCAAGAGATCACTTGTTAGATTTAGGAACCCATTTCAATTTGAGTTTCCAATTGTAATGACTTGGTTGGTCATTTTTGGCCTTATCTATAAAATAAAACTATTTTGCCCTTTGGTAAATTTCTTGGGGCCTATTTTATACTATTTTAATGGTTGAGATAGAAATCCCAAGTTTTAAAAGTTAAAAATATGAGTTTTGGACTTTTTGAAATTTAAGTTGTTAAAAAAGTGAGTTTTTGTATCATTATGAATTTTGAGTATTGGGTCAGAGATCCATGACTCCATTAGCTCCGAAACGTCCAAACTGAACTATAGGAAGTTGTAGAACTGAATTCAGAGTAAAAATGAGGTTTTTAAGCCCAAAGTTGTGATTTTAGTCGTCTATGAAACTAAAGTTTGACTTTGGTCAATATCTAGAGTTTGGAAGCTCGGATTAGAGTTTTAATAGTTCTAGTAGTTTTAGATAGTGAAACTAACACTAGAAATGATCTTGTCATAATTATTGGAGTTGCTGATGGCAGTTTTGGTATTTTGAGTTTTAAACTAGTTCATCAAGCATTGGCAACTATGTCATGGAGAGCTCAGAACGAATTTTGATTATTCTTTTGAGTCCAGATCATCATTTCCAATGTGGAAACATATTTAGTTTGTGAAATTCAGGTTTTGGATGGACCGCAAGGGTCCATTTTGTGATTTTGCAATTGCTGGTGTGACTAATCTGGTGCAACCCTATTTTCTTCTCCATGTTCACAGAGGTATAATTCCTTCTCTTCTCTGTTGTGGCAGAGATACTTCCATGTTTGCAAGAGTATAAGTCCTTTCTTCTTTGCTTTCGCAAAGTACATTTTCTCTGAGTCAGTTTTAAAGACGTAACGTTAACATTTTTACTTCATTTTTAATATTTCAAGATTTGAGAGACAAGTTTTAAAGAGAATTTTTAGAAAAATCTTTTGGATAAGTGTTTCTAACATCATTTTGATTAATTCTCATGGGTTTTATCTTGAATTTTATGATTTTGAATGTCCTAAATTAGGTTTTCGGTCTATGATCTTAAAACTGTAAGTGATGATTTCTCTATTGATTTGAACCCAATTTTAGTGGGAATTTCACCCACCAAATCTATTTTTCATGTAGAACTTGATTTTGAAGTCTATTTTTAGATTCAAAAAGTTTGAATTTTACCAATATATTTTTGCCATTTTGCTTCTAAACCTAATTCATGCAAATATAGGTATCTTAGTGTACCTCTTGATGCATAGTATCTTTTTTTGATAGTGGTTGATCGATCCAAGGATCGTTTGAAGGCTTGAGTTGGTTGAAAGCTTGTTCGGGTGCAATTCTGACATTGTGGTAGTTCAACTAACTTTTTTGAGACTGGAATTGAGTTATTAAGCATGCTTATGTGATAACGAGAGATGTAGATTAAATTATGAGCCAGTAACTTGATATGATTGAATATGATGGGAATATGATGTTTGTTACGTTGAAAAATTGAGCAAATGACAATCTTATTGATGAATTGAGATGAAATCATTAGATTTGAGATAATTTGGATATCATTTAGACAATATGAGACTTGAAACAGTTTTTGGATATTGTTGTGGCTAATTGATGATGAGTATAGTGAAGTTGGGTATTATGAGCCTTTTTGGGCTTCTTGTGGAGCCTGTTTCATTGACATTTTGATTATTGACGCGTTAGTAATGATATGGGATAATGATGGCCCAGTGATAATGATTGGCATACATGGTATAACCCGTTTGATATAATTGTAACGACCCCAAAAAGTGCCCAAAAACGTGCCTAGGAATGCTCATAATTTTAATTTTTATATATCTAAAAATTCGTTTGTTATTTCAAAAATCCAACTTTGGATTCTTATTTAGGGGGTACAAATTAGGGGGAAAAGGGTCTAAACTAGATTTAAGAACAAAGATTCAGCAATTACAAAATTTTAAGAACGCAAATTCCAGTGGGGTTTTCGCGTCGCCTCCACGACGTGCCCCTGTGTTATTTTGGACACTGTTTTTCAGCTTTGGTCCAAGACTTTAAGTCTTGGGCCTAAAAGTTCCTATACGTTTTTTTACCTATACTTAGTCATATTTCACCCTGATATCATCCTAAACATTTTCCAAAACTCACTCAAACACTTAGTCACATTTTTACTCCCTAAACTCAAGTCCCAAACCCTTATCACAAGCTAAGGTTCTCCTTCAAGATTTTTTTTCAAGCTTCAAGTCTCCATATCTAGTTTTCACCAAGTTCATCTCCAAGCTAAGGTATGTAGGTTTCGTTCATGGGTTCTTTTCACCCATGATACCCAAGCCTCCTTTTTTTAAAATTGCATGATTTAGAGGTGATTTTCAAATGTGTCTTGCATATTATGAAATTCACTGCACACTATGTTAAAGCTATGTAAACTTATGATTGTTTTGCTATATTTTGAACTATAAGTCTTGGATCTATTATAAGATTTGATGAGGGGTTTTGATGTATATGTCTAGAAGGTGTTGCAAGGTGTTGATTGATGGTTTTACAATGGATTTTTTCTTGCACGATTTCATCTCTAAATTGCATGGTTTATACTACCATTTCACACCCTCTAACTGTTTGATAAAATGTCCGGATGTGGTTTCTTGAGGAGTTGAAGGTCCAAAGCATGAGATATGATATGAAAGACTATTTGATGATGAAATGAATTTATGTATATGATATACTCTATATAAAATGTTTCATTAGACCATACCCGATCCGGGTGGACAAAAGCCCAAGTAACCATATTGGGGGTTTATACTCATCAACTATGGGAGGGGTTTATACTTCGACACCGTGTTGGCAAGGTGTGATTACCATCAACCATGTGAGGGGTTTATACCACACAACCACCAAAGGGTTTATACCTTGAACAACCAGCTTAGTCTCTTCTTCACATATGATCTCCTATATAAGCATGAGTTACTTAAGCATGTTTTACTTAAGCATTGATCATACATGACATATTGTAGGGTTTATACCTTCAATAACTAGCTTGGTCTCTTCTACACATATGATATCCTATATGAGCATGAGTTATGTAAGAATGTTTTACTTAAGCATTGATCATACATGTCATATTGTATATTATGCCTACTGCTTAATATTATGCATTTTAATTATGATTACTATATATTGTTGCATTGCATCCTACATACTTAGTACATTCAAACGTACTAACACATACTCTATGCCTACATGATGTCACCATGTTGGGACCGATGCCCAAGTTAATCATCCTCCTCTACGTGGCTAGTTCGGTGCTATTCAAGCTAGATGGTGAGTCCTCCACTTTAGACCTATTTTATGATTCTTCTATTATGTTTTGAGACATTCATCTTTATTGTTATTTTGACTATGAGGGTGAGCCCGGTTACTTTGTCTTGATCCCCGCTCTTATCTATGTATTAGAGGTATTTATTGGATATGTTATGTATCTATGATATAAGTTTATCTTTTGTCTTTTGACCATGACATTGTACAAGCTTTTCCCTTAGCTCCAGTTTCCCCATTCTTTTATATTTGATGCTTAATTTATTGCTTCCGCGACCAAGGATGTGTAATGATGCTTTATCAGGATTGCTTGGGGTCCCTTCAGGTTCCCCTTGCAACATATCACGTTTAGGCCCTAGACTTGGGTCATCACAAACATGGTATCAGAGTACTAGGTTAACAGATCCTCGAAGTCCAACATACCACATCGATTAGAGTCCTATTTATGGTTGTGAAGTGCGCCCTGACTATGAATAGGAAGCTATGAGGTGTTTTAGAAAATGTTTCCCTTCTTCATGTTCTAAGTCATGCTATTGAGTTGTGGTAAGTTTTCCCCCCCTAATGATTGTTCTTTGCTATGCTAGATCATGCCAAACACTAGAGGAAAATGGGCCTAAACTCCCGAGAAGGAACCTACCAATGGTGAGCTCCGGGATGCTCTTACTATGCTTGCCAAAGTGCTGGCCAACCAAGTCCAATGAGGGGCCTAAGGCCCTCATGATGCTACCTCGGGAGTTAGGATAAGAGACTTTATGAGAATGAGTCCTATGATTTTCCTTAGGACAAATATGGATGAAGATCCACAAGAGTTTATTAATGAGGTCTACAAAATCTTGAATATCATTGGTATTGGACCGAAGGAAAAGGTGGAGTTGGTGGTGTACCAACTCAAATGGGTAGCTCAAATATGGTATGATCAATGGAAGGGTGAGAAGGGGGTTGGTATTGTAGTGCTTTGGGAGGAGTTCAAATTGGCCTTCCTTAATTGATTTTTCCTTATTAAGCTTAGGGAGGCAAAGTTGGTGGAGTTTATGAACTTGAAACATGGTGCTATGAGTGTGAGGGAGTATGCCCTCAAGTTTAATCAACTTTCAAAGTATGCTCCCCATTTAGTGGTCTATCATATATCTAGGATGAATAAGTTCATAATGGGGATCTCTGACTTGGTAAGTGAAGAATGCTGGTACGCCATGCTAATTAGTGATATGGACTTATCTCAGTTGATGATCTATGCCAACCAAATGGAGGAGGAGAAATTGAGAAAAAAAGGGGGCATGAGGCCAAGAGGGCCCAATTTGAGGGTAAATTCTAAAAGGTGCTAAATTTTGTCAAGGTCAAGGGCCCTAAATGTGGAAGGAGCCATGGAGGCCCATGTTTAAAGAGGTCTAGTGTATGATATGAACGTGGGAAGCTTGGTCACAAGAAGGTAGATTGTCGAAAAAATTGTGGCAAGGTCCGGGGTACTAATGCAGTCCCGTTAGGGAGAGGTGGTCCTCAAGATAGTGCCCCAAGGCACAATCGATTTTATACTCTACATGGAAGGTAAGGGGTTAGTGAGGTCCCCGATGTTGTTACTTGTATGTTGAAAATTTTGACTTTGATGTGTATGCTTTGATTGATCCGGGTGCCATTTCTTCCTTTATTACCCCTCTTGTTGCTAAAAAGTTCCATGTTGTCCCCAAGTTGTTGCATGAGTTATATGAAGTGTCTACTACAATTGGTGCCTCTATTATTGCTAGGAAAGTTTATAGGAGTTGTCCTATTTGCATTTTGTATAAGTTGTTGCCTTATGATCATGTTTAATTAGACATGGTAGACTTTGATGTCATTCTTGGGATAGAAAGGTTGTATGCCTACTATGCTTCTATTGATTGTAGAAACTATAGGGTCTAGTTTCAATATCCTAGTGGACCCATCCTTGAGTGGGAATGTCAAGATGTGGTGGTCACGGGTAGATTTATTTCATGCATTAAAGCCCATAAGCTAATTTCTAGGGGCTGTTTGTATCTTCTTGTGAGGGTTAAGGATGTGGAGTCCAAAGTCCCTTCCATTAAGTCGGTTCCCATTGTGAACGAGTTTCTTGATGTCTTCCCAAATGACCTTCCCGGTGTCTCTCCCGAAAGGGAGATAGATTTTATTATAAATCTCCTTCCCGATACTCAACCTATCTCCATTCCCCGTTACCGTATGACCCTGGCGGAGTTGAAGTGGTTAAAAGAGCAATTGAAAGATTTATTGGAAAAGGGATTTTTTTAGACTTAATCAATCACCCTGGGGTGCTCCGGTGTTGTTTGTGAAAAAGAAGGGTGGGTCAATTAAAATGTGCATTGATTAGCAAAACCTCAATAGGGTCACAATAAATAATAGATATCCTCTTCCAAGAATTGATGACTTGTTTGACCAATTGCAAGGGGTTAGCTTTTTCTCTAAGATTGATCTTTGGTCCGAGTATAGTGTGATATTCAGACGGCCTTCCACACTACATATGGGCATTATGAGTTTGTTGTGATATTATTTGGGTTGACTAATGCACTGGCCATCTTCATGGACCAAATGAATAGGGTCTTCAAACCTTACCTTGATTCCTTTGTTGTGGTCTTCATTGATGATATTTTGATCTACTCACATAATAGGGAGGAGCATATGGGGCATTTGAGGGTTATGTTGCAAAGGTTGAGAGAGGAGAGATTGTATGCTGAATATGACAAGTGTGAATTTTGGTTGAAGGAGGTTGCATTCTTGGGTCATGTGATGTCGGGGGATGGTCCCTTGCAACATATCACGTTTAGGAGGAGAGATTGTATGCTGAATATGACAAGTGTGAATTTTGGTTGAAGGAGGTTGCATTCTTGGGTCATGTGATGTCGGGGGATGGTATAAAAGTGGATCCTAAGAAAACCAATGTGATTAGGAGTTGGCTTAAACCATTGACCCCGTCGGATATTAGGAGCTTCTTGGGCCTTGTAGGTTACTATAGAAGATTTGTGAATGGGTTCTCCTCTATTGCTTCCCCTATGACAAAATTGACTCAAAAGAAGGTTAAGTTTGTGTGGATCGATGAATGTGAGAGAAGCTTTCAAACTTTGAAGGATAGGCTTTGTCCGCTCCTATATTATGACTACCAAATGGGCTTGAGGGTTTTATTGTGTATTGTGATACATCTAGAGTTGGTTTTGGTTGTGTGCTAATGCAAAATGGTAAGGTCATAGCCTTTGCTTCTAGGCAACTCAAAGTGCATGAAATGAACTACCCTACCCATGATCTAGAGTTAGCTGCCATTATTTTTGCATTAAAGATTTGGTGTCATTATTTGTATGGGGTGTATGTGGATCTCTTCACTGATTATAAGAGCCTCCAATATGTCTTCACTCAAAAGATCCCAATTTGAGACAAAGGTGATGGCTAGAACCTTTTAAAGATTATGACAAGAGTGTGAATTATCATCTGGGTAAGGCAAACGTGGTGGCAAATGCTTTGAGTGAGATATCCATGAGTAGCCTAGCTCATGTTGATGGTAGTGATAGGGAAATGGCTAGGGAAGTGCATAGATTTGTAAGATTGGGGGTTAGGGTGGAAGAGGTAGGTGACGATGGTGTGGTTCTTTTTGATGGGTCTAAGTCTTCATTGGTTGATAAGGTGATAGCAAAACAAGATCTTGACTCCTCCTAGCTTGAATATAAGGCCTTGGTGATAAAGAGCAAAGTAGAGGTTTTCTCCCAAGGGGGAGATGATGCCCTTAGGTACTAAGATAGGTTGTGTGTGTGCCTTGTGTTGATGGTTTGAGGAGGAAAATTCTTGATGAGGCCCATAATTCTTCTTATTCTATCCACCCCGGTTCTACCAAAATTTATGAAGACTTGAGGGATGTGTATCGGTGGGAAGGCATAAAGGGGGACACTGCCATAGTTGTCAATAAGTCAAAGCCAAAAATCAAAGGCCGAGTGGCCTAACCCAAGATATAGAGATTCCCAATTGGAAGTGGGAGGTGATTAATATGGATTTTGTGGTTGGGTTGCCCAAGACCAGAAAAGGTTTTGATTCTATTTGGGTGGTGGTTGATAAGATGATGAAATCAGCTCAATTTCTACCAGTTAAGACCATATACGGGGCTGAAAAATATGTAAGGTTGTACATCCATGAGTTACTGAGGTTGCAAAGGGTTTCTTTATCCATCATATTAGATCGTGGTACACAATTCACTTCACACTTTTGGAGGTCTTTTCAAAGGGGTCTTGGTACCAAAGTTTACTTTAGTATGATCTTCCACCCTCGAACGGATGGCCAAGCCGAGAGAACCATTCAAACCCTTGAGGATATGCTAAGGGCTTGTGTATTGGAGTTGAGGGGTAGTTCGGATGACCATCTTCCTTTGAATGAGTTTGCCTACAACAATAGCTATCACTCTAGTATCGGTATGGCTCCATTTGAGGCTCTGTATGAAAGACATTGTAGATCACTGGTGGGTTAGTTTGAGGTTGAAGAGGTGGATTTATTAGGGCCGGATCTGGTTATGGAGGCTCTTGAGAAGGTTAAGATGATTAGGGAACGGTTGAGGACAACCCAAAGTCGTCATTATGCCGATGTAAGAAGGAAAGATCTAGAATTCCAAGTGGGTGATTTGGTCTATTTGAAGGTTTCTCCAATGAAAGGTGTGGTCCATTTTGGTAAAATGAGGAAGTTGAGTCCATGGTATCTTGGTCCTTATAAGGTGATGGAGAGGGTTGGCAAGGTAGCTTATGAGTTAAAGTTGCCTAGAGTGATGATTTTTGTTCACCCGGTGTTCCATCTCTCTATGTTGAGAAAATGTGTTGGTGATCCTAATGCCATTGTGCCTCTTAATGTTATGGGTGTTGTTAAGGATAACTTGACTTATGAGGAGCTTTCGATTCAGATCTTGGATAGGCAAGTAATGAGAATGAGGAACAAAGAGGTGGCATTCGTTAAGGTCCTTTGGAGGATCCAACAAGTTGAAAGTGCTACATGGAAGGCCGAAGAGGACATGCAAAAGTGGTATCCTTATCTTTTCCACTCCACTCAAGCCTAAGGTACTAATCCTAAGTCCCCTATATGATTTCAAGTCCCATAATTCAGCCCCTAAGTCATTCACATGCATTCAGGTTTAAGTTGGTAAAGTTATGATGATTTTACACTTATGTTGAGATTTTGAAAATTGTGTTTTACATGTTATGTTGCATTCTTGTTGGGGAGGATTTGTTGATGATCACTCTTGTCTTATATGTATCTTTTACATTCGGGGACAAATGTTCCCAAGGGGGAGATATTGTAACGACCCCAAAAAGTGCCAAAAAACATGCCTCAGAATGCACAAAATTTTAATTTTCATATATCTCAAAATCTGATAGTTATTTCAAAATTTGACAGCGGATTCTTGTTCAGGGGGTCTAATATAGGGGGAAAAGAGTCTAACCCCAATTTAAGAGCAAAGATTTAGCAATTACAAAATTTCGAGAATGCAAATTCCAGTGGGGTTTTCGCATCGCCTCCGCGACGCGCCCCTATGTTATTTTTGACACTGTTTTTCAGCTTTGGTCCAAGACTTTAAGTCTTGGGTCTAAAAGTTTCAATACGTGTTTTTACCTATACTTAGTCATATTTCACCTTCATATTATCCTAAACATTTCCCAAAACCCTCAAACACAGTTATATTTTCACTCCCCAAACTCAAGTCCCAAACCCTTATCCCAAGCTAAGGTTCTCCTTCAATGTTCTTTCGCTTCAAGTCTCTATCTCCAATCTTCACCAAGTTCATCTCGAACCTAAGGTATGTGAGTTTCTTTCATGGGTTCCTTTCACCCTTGATATACAAGCCTCCTTTTACTCAAATTACATGATTCAAAGTTTAATTTACAAATGAGTCTTGCATATTATGAAATTCACTGCACACTATATTAAAGCTATGTAAAGTTATGACTGTGTTGCTATGTTTTGAGCTATAAATCCTGGATCTATTGTAAGATTTGATGAGGGGTTGAGGGTGTTGCAAGGTGTTGATTGATGGTTTTTCAATCGATTTTCTTGCATGATTTCATCTCTAAATTGCATGGTTTTATACTACCATTTCACACTCTCTAAGTGTTTGATAAAATGTTTGGTTATGGTTGCTAGAGGAATTGAAGGTCCAAAGTATGAGATATGATATAATTGATATTATGATGCTGAACTAAGATTATGTATATGATAAATCCTATATGAATGATTATTTGATGTTGCAATGAGCTTATGTATATGATATACTCAGTATCAAGTGTTGCATTAGAGCATACCCGATCTGGGGGACAAAAGCCCAGGTAACCATGTTGGGGGTTTATACTCATCAACCATGCGAGGGGTTTATACTTCGTCACCGTGTTGGTAAGGTATGATTACCATCAACTATGTGAAGGGTTTATACCATACAATCACCACGGGGTTTGTACCTTGAATAGCTAGCTTGGTCTCTTCTACACATATGATATCCTATATGAGCATTAGTTACTTAAGCATGTTTTACTTAAGCATTGATCATACATGTCATATTGCATATTATGCCTATTGCTTAATATTATTCGTTTTGATTATGATGCGTAACTATTGTTGCATTGTATCCTACATACTTAGTACATTCAAATGTACTACTGCATACTCTATGCCTACATGATGTCACCATGTAGGGACCGGTGCCCAGGTTGATCATCCTCCTCCATGTGGCTTTCGGTGCTATTCAAGCTAGTTGGTGAGTCCTCCACTTCGGGGACCTAGTCTATGATTCTTCTATTATGTATTGAGACATTCATCTTCATTGTTATTTTGACTATGAGGGTGAGCCTGATTACTTTGTCTAGGCCACCGCTCTTATCTATGTATTAGAGGTATTTGTTGGACATGTTATATATCTATGATATGATTTTAACTCTTGTCTTTTCTCCATCACATTGTGAAAGCTTTTCCCTTAGCCCGAGTTTCCCTATTCTTTTATCTTTGATGATTGATTTATTACTTCCGCGACCAAGGATGTGTAATGATGCTTTCTGAGGCTTGCTTGGGGTCCTTTCTGTGCTGTGTCATGTTTAGGCCCTTGTCTTGGTTCGTGACAATAATGGCTATTGAAACGACCCCAAAAAGTGGCCCAAAATGTGCCTTAGAAGTGCCCAGAATCATAATTTCTATACATCTCAAAATTCTTATGTGATATCAAAAATCTAATTTCGTAATCTTGATCAGGGGGTCAAATTGAGTGGGAATGGGTCTAACCCTGATTTAAGAGCAGGAGATTAGTAATTTCATTTTTCATTTAGAATCGATCCGCGAGAGTGCCACAACATGTAGCTATCACCGACATGTTTTAATTTTGCCTCCATGATAGGTCCGCATCGAGGACCATACGCGGACCTGTGTAGTTTGTTGCCAGTGATTTTTATCTTGGTTCAAGGCTTTTGGGTCTTGGGCCTAAGTGTTCCCAAATGTGAAAATACCTATACTTTGCCATTTTTCACCCTCATATCATTCTAAACATTCCCCAATACTTTTTCGAACACTTAGCTAATATTTCATCTCCCAAATTCAAGTCTCAAAACTCATCCGGATCTTAAGGTTCTCATTCAAGCTTCAAGTCTCCATCTCCAATCTTAATCAAGTTCATCTCCCAAGCTAAGGTATTTGAGTTTCTTTCATGGGTTCCTTTCACCTATGATACCCAAGCTCCCTTTTACTCTAAATTGCATGATTTCAAGTTGATTTACTCTTGGATCTTATTTATTATGAAATTCACTACATAATATGTTGGGGTTTATGAAATTGTGACTGTTTTACTATGTTTTGGGCTATGAATCGAAGATCTGTTATGAGATTTTATGAAGGGTTTTGATGTATATCGCTTGAGGGTGCTACCAAGTATCTATTGATGGTTTTACATTTGATTTTATAGCATTATTTCACTCTTGAACTGCATGATTTTACACTAGCATTATACACCCACCAAGTGTTTGATAAAATATCCTATTATGATTTTTTGAAGAATTTAAGGTTCAATGCATGTCTTATAAGATGAATGACTTTATGATGATAAAATGAATGTATGTATATAAATATGAAAGGAATGTATATATATGATGAAGAAAGTAATGTATGTATATGATGATGAAAAGAATATAGGTACAAGATGATGAAAGGAGTGTATATGTATAATATTATCTTAGTAGTGTTGGGGATGACCAAGCCTTATCCGGGAGGTTGTAGGCCCGTGTAGCTTTGTTGAGGGGTTTGCACCTCGATCACCTTGCTCGGGAGGTGGCAGGCCCATGCAACCTTGTTCGGGGTTTGTACCCATCAACCTTGTAGGGGATTTGTATCCATCAACCTTGTTGGGGGGGTTTGTACTCCATCAAACTCATGATGGGGTTTGTACCTCATGCGCCTCTCTAAGGAGGTGGTAGGCCTTGGATTACATTAATAGTCACACCTTACACTCATATTATATTCTATATAAGCATGATTGTACTTCAAGTATCACTCATACATGTCATACTGTTAGTATGCTATTCATTGCTTATGATTATGCATTTTTCCCATATTGCCCATCTTTTGTTGCATTGCATCCTACATACTTAGTACATTCAAACGTACTAACACATACTTTATGCCTACATGATTATGATGCTTATCTCTTGTTGCGTTGCATTCTACATACTTAGTACATTCAAATGTACTAATGCATACTCTACCTACATGATATCACCATATAGGAACCAGAGCTCTTATTGATTCTCCTTGTGTCTAAGCGAATTATTCAGGTTAGCTTATGGTGAACGCTTATGTCCGGGGACGATATCTACCTTCTCTCAAGCTTATGTTTAGATTATGTCTTGTATGTTTGGATTACCTATTACCATTATTATGATGGTGAGTTTGTTTGCTTGTCTTAGCCCCTGCTAAGTATCTAAGGTTTAAAGGTGTTGTTGGATACGATATGTATAGCGTGGTTGCTATCTTGGCCCCCGCGAAGTATCTAACGTTTAGAGGTTTTGTTGGACACAATATGTATTATACTATGAGCTTTGAATCTCTCTTGACTCTTATTGTTATGATATGAGTGATGTCCCTTAGCTTCGGTTATCCCTATTTCTATTTCTATGTTGCTATTTTATTACTTCTGCAACCAAGGATATGCAATGATATGCTAAGAGGCTCGCTTGGGGTTTCTTCGGGTTTCCCTTGCATCATGTCACATCTAGGCTCTAGGCTTGGGTCGTGACAAACTTGGTATCAGAGAACTAGATTGTTAGATCCTCAGAGTCCAATACACTGCATCGATTAGAGTCATATTCATGGTTGTGAAGTGCGCCACGATTATGAATAAGAGGCTATGTGGTGTTCTAGGAAATATTTCACTTCTTGATGATCTATGTCATGTGATAGAATTAGATCCCCTAAGGCTAATTGCTAATCCCTAACCATTACATTACTGGATTTGTCTCAAGCTACTCAGGATGGTGATATGATGAATGCGGATATTCACAATGCTCTTTGGGTATTGGCCAAAGCGGTGAATGGCAACTCACCTCGATCAACAAGCGAGTGCTCTCGAGACTTCAAACACTGAGAGGAGAGGTAAGGGGGCCAAGAGGGCTCGTGGTGAGGGGAAGTTCCAAAGTCCCAAATATAGAGGTGGTGGCGGTGTAGTACCTTATGCTAGGTCCCCAAGATATGGTAGAGGAATGATGGCCCATGCTTGAGGGGTACCAATATTTGTTATGGTTGTGTAGAGGTGGGTCACAAGATAATAGATTCCCCTCATAAACACAATAAAGATTAAGGAGGTGATGTTGGAATGACTAATCCCAAGTGCCCTACGTGTAGGAAGAACCATGGTGGCCAGTGTCAGAGGCATTCTAGTGCTTGTTTTGGATGTGGTGAATTGGGTCACATACTAGTTATTTGTCCATGTGCTCGAAGGAGGTATAAGGGTGGTCATGTTGATCAAGTGACTCAAGAAGGAGATGAGGTGCCCGATGTTGCTACGGATGTGTTGAAATTTCCTTTGACTTTGATGTATTTGCATTGATGGGCCTAAGCACCACTATTTCTTTCATCATTCTTTTTGTTGCTAGTGGGTTTCATGTGTGTTCCAAACCCTTTTTGGTGTCTATCTCATTGGTGAGCCTATTGTTGTTTGAATGTTCATAGTTGTTCCGTGTTTATATTGCATTTGGTCATGCCTTGTGACTTATTGGGTTTAGTGTGGTAGATTTTGATGCTATGCTTGGGATGAATTAGTTGTGTTGGTGTTGTTTCCCCATTGAATGTAGGGCTTGTAGAGTTAGATTTTGATTACCTATTAAGTTCGTCTTAAAGTGGGGGCTTGTAAGTGTTTGGAAAGAGGTAGGTCCATTTCTTGTACTATGGTATGCTTGATCTCTATGGAGTTGCATTTTTTGTCTTATGGGGGTTAGGGATGTTGAACCTAAGTTATTTCTATTTGAATTATTTTGGGTAGTAGATGAACTCTTGAATGTCCTTTCCGATATTATGGATTTGGGTAGTATCTTTTTGTTTGGCTAGTGCACCAATTATGTCTATAAGTCTCATGAATATTAGACCCTACCTTATTATGTTTATGATGGCTTGGGTAATGATAGGTTGGTTTGCCTCCGGAGGTGAGGGGGTGCATGTGAGTCATTTGAGGATAGTACTACATGGTTTAGGGGAGGAAGTTGCATGCTAGGTAGGAGGAATGTGAGTTTGGTTGCAAGAGGTTTCCTTCCAAGGTCTTGTGATGCCGGTTGATGGTATTAGGGTGGACCCTAGTAAAACAAAGGTGATTGGAGATCTACCTAGACCTTTGAATCTATTGCATGTTAGGAGCTTCTTGGCCTTAACGGGTATTACCGTAGGTTGTGAGTAGGTTTCTTTTTATTGCTTCTCATTTGGTTTAGTTGACCTTAAGTAAGGCTCGTTTGAGTGGGCCAGTGAGTGTGAATAGAGTTTCTAAAACTTGAAGGTTAAGCTTGTGTCCGCTCCTATCTTGGCTCTATGGGAGGATTGGAAGGGGGTTGTTGAGCATTGTGATGCTTCAAGGATTTGGTTTGGGTTGGAGGCCTTGGGGTGGTTTGGCTACTTCAATATCATGCTTCCAATAAGTATAGGGCCTGTAAGGTTGTAATTTGATGGTTAAGGATGGACGATCCATTTGGTCAACTATGATGGGCTTGACGCTTCTCTAAGATTGATTTTGGTTTGGGATTTGTCTCCAAGTGAGAAGGAGAGGAGGTGATATTCGTAAATGCCTTTTTGGACTAGGAATGAGCATTTGAGTAGTGGTGGAGATGTTTGTTGACTTATGCACTGACTATGTTTATGAGTTTCATGAATAGGGTCTTAAAACCCTACCTTGGCTTGTTTGTAGAGACCTGTAGTAGTGGAGCATTGAATTATATAGAGCTTGTGTATCATTTGAGGTAGTATTGCAATTCTTGGGGGATGAGGTGTTGTTGCTAAATATGATAGGTGTGATTCGAGTGTAATAAGAAGGTGGTTAGAACTCCTTGAGGAGTATGAAATGAGTGTGCATCATTTTTCCCAGTAAGGCTAAGGTTGTGATTGGTGCTCTAAGTAGGGTGCGCATGGGTAGGCTAGCATATGTTGATGGTGGCGATAAGGAGTTGGCTAAGGAGGCCCATTGGTTGGCGAGATTGGGAGTTAGGTTGGAAGGGGTTTGTAATAGTGGTGCTGTTGTTATTCATGGTTCTAAGTCTTCAATGGTTGATGCGGTAAAAACAAAGTAAGATCTTGATTCCTCCTTGTTAGAATTGAAGACCTTGGTGAAAGAGGGCAAGGTGGAGGGTTTCTCCTAAGGGGGAGATGGTGCCCTTAGGTACCAAAGTAGGTTGTGTGTGCCTTCTGTTTATGGCTTGAGAGAAAGGATCCTTGATAAGGCCCATAATTCTTCTTATTCTATTCACCCCGGTTCTACCAAACGTCTAGAGATTTGAAGGATGTGTCTTGGTGGAGAGGCATGAAGAAAGACATTGCAAAATTTGTGTTCGATTGCCATAGTTTCCAACAAGTCAAAGCCGAAAGAACTATCCAAAAACATAAGGATATGCGTAGGCTTGTATTTTCGGAGCTCAAGGGTAGTTGGGATGATCATCTTCCTTTGATTGAGTTTGTGTATAATAATAGCTATCATTCTATTATTGTTATGACTCCTTTTTGGGGCTCTCTATGGTAGACGTTGTAGATCACCTGTTGGGTGGTTTTAAGTTGGAGAGGTGGCTATGTTGGGTCCAGATCTTGTTATGGAGGCTCTTAAGAAGGTTGAGATGATTAGGGGAAAGGTTGAAGATGGCCCAAAGTCGTCAAAAGTCCTATATCGATGAGAGGAGAAAGGATCTTGAATTTAAAGTCTGTGATTGGGGCTATTTAAAGGTTTCACTCCTAAAAGTGTGGTTTACCCGATAAAGAGGGAATTGAGTTCATGGTTGAGAGTCTTCATAAGGGGTTGAGGAAGATTAGTGAGATTGCATATGAATGGGAAGTGCCTTGGGACAAGGATATAGTTCGTCTGGTTCTTCATGTTCTAGGATTGAGGAGGTATGTTGGCAATTCAAGTGTTATAAGACTCTTGATATGATGGACGTGGTGGAGGATGGGTTGACTTATGAGGAGGTCCGGTGGAGAAGTTGGGTGGATATGAGTAAGGGTTGGTTGATAAGGATGTAGTGCTCATCAAGGCCCATTGGAAGAATCATCAAGTCGAAAGTGTTTCTCGGGAAGTTGGAGCGGGCATGGAAAATAATATCCGTTCCTCTTTCGTTCTATTCAAGCTTATGATAAAACGTCAAACTTTTATTTGTGATTTCATGTCTCATGTTCCAACCCCTAAGTCATTTGCATGCATTTATGCTTACATTGCAAAGGTTCATGGTGATTTTACACTTACGTTGAGATTTTCAAAATAGTGTTTTAAAGTGTATTGTTTCATTCTTGTTGGGGCTGACCTCTTTATGATTACTTTTCTCTTGTATATTTCTTTGACATTTGGGGACGAATGTTCCCAAGGGGGAGATATTGAAACGACCCAAAAAGTGCCTGAAAATGTGCCACAAAAGTGTCCAAAATTGTAATTTCCATATATCTCAAAATCCGTGCGTGATATCAAAAATTTGACTTCACATTCTTGATCAGGGGGTCAAATTGAGTGGGAAATAGGTCTAACCCCAATTTAAGAGCAATCGTAGCAAAATTTGAAAATCATGAAAATGCGATTTCCAAAGAGCATCTGTGCCCCTAGCGCGACAAGGGTGCGCTCTAGTATTAGATTAACAATTTCATTTTTCATAATTTTCCTTATCTAGAATCGATCCGCGACAGTGTTGCGATACGCGCAGTTGTCGCGAACGTGTATTAATTTTGCCTCTGCAATAGTCTGCATCACGGACCAGTTGCAAACCTGTGTATTTTGTTGCCAGTAATTTTTATCTTGGTCCAAGGCTTTTGGGTCTTGGGCCTAAGTGTTCCCAAACACTCCCTTTTACTCTAAATTGCATGAGTTCAAGTTGATTTACTCTTGGGTCTTATTTGGTATGAAATTCACTATACACTATGTTGGGATTTATAAAATTATGACTGTTTTACTATGTTTTGGGTTATGAATCGATGATCTATTGTGATATTTTATGAAGGGTTTTGATGTATATTACTTGAGGGTGTTACCAAGCTGTTGATGGTTTTAATTGGATTTTATAGCATGATTTCACTCTTGAATTGCATGGTTTTACACTAGCACTACACACCCGCCAAGTGTTTGATAAAATGTTCGGTTATGATTTCTTGAGGAATTTAAGGTCCAATGCATGTCTTATGAGATGAATGACTTTATGATGATGAAATGAATATATTTATATAATGATGAGAAGAATGTATGTATATGATATGAAAGGAATATATGTATATGATGATGAAAGAAATGTAGGTACAAGATGATGAAATGAGTGTATATGTATAATATTATCTCAGTAGTGTTGGGGATGACCAAGCCTCATTCGAGAAGTATTAGGCCCGGGTAACCTTGGTGAGGGGTTTGTACCTCGATCGCATTGCTCGAGAGGTGGCAGGCCCGTGCAACCTTGTTGGGGGTTTGTACCTATCAACCTTGTTGGGGCTTTGTACTATCAACCTTGTTGGGGGGGGGGGTTGTTTGTACTCCATCAAGCTTGTTGTGGGATTTTTACTTCATCAACCTCATGAAAGGGATCGTACCTCATGCGCCTCTCCAAGGAGGTAGTAGGCCTTAGATTGCACTAAGTATGGTCACTCTTTTCACTCATATTATGCTCTATATAAGCATGGTTTTACTTCAAGTATCACTCATACATGTCATATTGTTAGTATGCTATTCAGTGCTTATGATTATGCATTTTGCCTATGATGCCTATCTCTTGTTCGTTCCATCCTACATACTTAGCACATTCAAATGTACTAATGCATACTCTATGCCTACATGATATCACCATGTAGGAACTGAAGCTCTTATTGATTTTCTTCGTGGCTAGACGGATTATTCAAGTTAGCTTATGGTGAGTCCTCAAGTCCGGGGGTGATATATTCCTTCTCTCAAGCTTATGTTTAGATTATATCTTGTATGTTTGTATTACCTATTACTATTTTTATGAGGGTGAGCTCGGTCGCTTATCTTGGCTTCTACTAAGTATCTAAGGTTTAGAGGTGTTGTTGGACACGATATGTATTATGCTATGAGCTTTGAATCTCTCTTGAATCTTGTTGTTATGATATGAATAATGTCCCTTAGCCCAGGTTTTCCCTATTTCTACTTCTCTGTTGCTATTTTATTGCTTTCGCGACCAATGATGTGCAATAATGCGCTAAGAGGCTTGCTTGGGGTTTCTTCGGGTTCCCTTTGCGCCGTATCACATCTAGGCCCTAGGCTGTGGTCATGACAGCTATTGCACCTATCTTATATTGACTAGTTGCATTAGTGTGCACGTATCTATTATTTGATCAACTGCATTGGTGTCCATATTTTTTATATTGATTAGATGCATTGGTATGTATGTATCTCTTATTTTGTTAGTTACATTGTCATGCATATATCTTACACTGAATTGGGCGTATTGGTATGCACAGATCTTATTTATGATTAGGTTGCATTGATGTGCACACATGTTACATATGACTAGTTATATTGGTATGTACATATTTTATACATGATTAGATGCATTGTTATGCCTATATCACATTACATTTGAATCATTGAGACATTATGATCCTTATTGAGATAGTGTCTATGGCCTGCGACGCCTCGTTACATTCCATTATGAGGCCCATGATGCCTCGAGATACTTTTGATTATGGCCTCTGCCGCCTTATTATATATTTGAGTACATGTCTTGCGATGCCCCCAAGTTGTATCTTCTAGCTTCGGCTTGATAGATGTGTATATCAGCCCCGCGATGGTCGTGATTTCATCTCATACATGACCTGCGACTCCATTACATTCATGCATAGTATTGCATTGCATCATTGGATTGGTTCAACATCTGTAATTGCCATTATTCATGATTTTATTGTATTGCGTGATAACCCTTTTGATGAAGGTGATATTATTACATACCTGTTTGGTTTCTTTTACCCAATTGGTTGAACCTACTAAGTACATTTCTGTGTACTCATCCCTACTTTGTTTCCTTCTTGTAAATTGAGCATAGGGACTCATACATGGTAGTTCATAACTCTAGCTGAGTTACTGTTGATTCATCTAGATCATAACAGTGAGGTTCAGACTCTGAGTCATATGGATCTTGAGTTTTCCTTTTTTTTTGTTTTCTATCTCAAACTTTTTTAGATATGTAAGGAAAGTCAGGCTAAATGGGGATACTGATGCATAAAAAAGAGGAAATTTGAAGTGGGTGCAAGAAAAACAAATAGATGCCTAAATATGAGCTAAAAGGAAAAAAATGTGAAAAATAAAAGGCAATAAGTTGAAAAACATAAATAAGCACCCAGAAATGTTTGAAATAGGAGAAGGGAAGAATAAGTTTGACAATATTAGTGTTGATATTGAAAAAGTGTAAAATAACACAATATCAAGGAGGGCCATTAGTCACTATGTTCCAAAAACATTATACTAAGGCCCCTTAAGCCTGTATTACAAGCCAAGAAAGTCCTATGACTAGTCTAAGTAGTCAAAAGTCATGGTTATGAGTATAGGGGCAAACATATGGTGTTGTGCAGAGTGTTTAAATATCTATTGTGAGTGTGAGTGATTTGGTCAGTTCAAGTATTAAATTTGAATATACCAACATGAGTGAGATATGGGACTTTATTTTGTGAAGGCACTTGAGTTATATTGTTGATCCTAGGTTGTTTAAGTGATTTTTGCTTATTTGTGATTTCCTTGCTTGTCATAGTTGCACCATCGTGTATTGATCTACATGAGTTGGTTTGATAACTATCTGATATGCACTGATGCATTTGATTAGGTATCTGTGATTCATTTAGAGATGATGTATGCCATTACATTGAGGTCTATGTGTTTCTATAATGTTTATGTAGATTGAGTCTGTCGCTTGAGGAAAAACAATAATTTTGTATTGAGATGTTGATGTACTGCTAAAATGCAACACTTTTGATGCTTACAATTTAGAATTTTGTGTGTTCTCAAAGAGATGTTAGTAGGTTTGATGTGTTTTTGTGTTTGTTTTTCAGGATTTCAGGAATCAAGATGATTTTGGGTAAAGTTTTGTAGAATTAAAGTTTTTGATGATTTACAGAGCAGTCTATGGGCCATGTTCACTCCATAAGCTGTGGGATGAGTCATGGGTCAGATCCAGTTAAAGACCAATGTTTAGATATTGAACTGCATGAGTTGTCAGATGAGTTGAGAATGCTTTAAGGCCTATATGTGAGTTCGTAGGTCAGAGATCAGAAAATATACTGAACGCTAAACTGTTATCAGGAGGTCACTTATGAGTGGATAAGATCATGTCTAGAGGATCAAAGTTCTGAGGAGTTTTAGAAGAGTTAGCAGAAGAGACCCCTTATGGGCCGTAGGAAGGTTTTGTATGTTGAAGAGAGTTTTTGTGAAATGCAAATTATGAAGCCCAGGTATGGGTCATGATTCCATCTTCAGTCCCTAACCTTGTTGTCTGAGTTGCCAATTCTAGTTTTTCTATTTTATTTTAGATTTGGTTTTTACTTATTATAAATAATTTTTCAAGTGTTTTAGAAGAGAGAGAGTGGAGAAATACCTAGATAAGAGTTATGTAAGGACCTAAACTTTGTATGACTTCGACGAAGCTTAAAGATTTGGTTCCAAAATGTTTTAGACCAAGGTGGCATTTCATGGAAGATTTAAAGGTCCGTGTGATGCTATACAGACCATATGGAGCCTCCTTGAAGTGGCCCTTCGCTTTGCGTGGGGTGTGAGGGCCTTAATGTGGAGTTTGGAACCAAGGCATACCACACTTGGACTCCATACAGTTCGTGTGAGGAGTTTCAAGCCCAAGGCAAGTAGTACGATCCCTGTCATAGACCGTTTGGTGCTTCGTGGTCCATGAGGTCCTTTTGTATAGGTATCAGAGTGAAATTTTTCAAGTATTGGATCACTGTCTCGGAACTTCATTGTGAAGAAATTTTCTAAGTGAGGTGGTATGGAAGAGTACACGGATCGTGTGGCTTCGTACGGCCCGTACCACTTTCCGTGTGGGGGTGCCTTCGTTAAATTTTTCTAAGTATGGAATTATCGTTTCCAACATTCGTCAAGTGAAATTTTTGTAAGTGTTGGACCACGGGCAAGTGTATGGTCTGTATGTGTTTCACGGACCGTACCTCCCCTCCCTAAGACCTTGACTTTAATTTTTATACTCATTTCATTAATCGCATTTTCGTAATTATGGTTTATCCTAGGGGTGTTTTGTGACTTCCTAAGCTTCCTAAAGACTTTCAAATGACCTATACTTTATTCATCTCATTCAAATTCACTCTTACACATAGAATTCTCTCAAGTCACTCTTAAGAACTCTCTCAAAAGATTCTTGTGAAACTAATCTTGGGTATCAAGGGAAGGCTCCTTCTTCTTCAAATTTCTTTTTGAATCTTCTTCATTAGCTAAGGTGTGTGAGATTGATTCTTGGTCCCTTTAAACTAAGAAGTCCCAAACTCTTTTCACTTGAATTTCATAGAATTTAGCTTACTTTAAATATGAGATTTGAATATTATTGTTTATTAAATTCAATTGAAGTATGAGCTATGCTTATTTGATGATTTTAAGTTGATTTAAGCCCTAATATGTTGAACTAATTGATTATTATGAATATTTGAATCTGCATTGTCCTTTTAAAGTTTGATCTAAGCATGAGTGATCTATATTATGATTTAAATGTGGATTTAATTATGGATTTACTTGAATTTCATATTATATTGTTGATTTAGATTGAATCTATATTACCCACTGCTATCCACATATCATTCATAGCATATGCATTCATGAGCATTGGATTTATGAAAATTATTAAGTGGGTTAAGCCCAATTATGTTTATGTAAATGGTTTTAATAAGATATTAGTTATGACAAGGATGTGATCACATAAATGTCAATTATTATTGGGTGTCTGAGCATATTGGGTTCTTGTACCGTATTTTTATGTGCATGAGCTATTCTTATGCATGAGAAACATGGTTATGAACTATGATTTCGCTTTTTAGCCTAAGTATAAAAATTATAAGAAATGTTTGGATTCTAAGACCAAATGTGCATTGAAATGAATATTTTCTCTTTTGAAAGCATGTATATGTATTAGTATTCTTGTGGAATGTTTTGACTTAGCACCGATGGATTGGGGGCGTCGGATCTATCCCTAAGGGTTCTCTCCCTTTCCTTGAACTATATGTCAGCATAGGAATGGTAGCCTTTACCAAAATGACCCGGTTATAAGGGATAACTATACATTTATTAATATGATATGATATTGGAAATCCTTTTGAAATGACTAGGTTGTAAGGAAGGTGTCCGTCTACCAAAATGACTGGGTCATAAGGTGTGATGTAGATTACTCCTCGCAAGTAATCTTCTCTTACCCATGGGAGGTCTTCATCAGACTAATTCATGTTATAGCTTGAATGAGTTTGATATGTCGGTTATAGTCCATCGCCACTATATATGAGCATTAGTGCATAGCATGCATCATTGGTTTCAAGGCATATTGTATACTATATCTCTTGCTATATATATATCTCTTTCTATAGTATATGGCCTTGTCATCTAACTTTGAATGCAGGATTGATAAGTCATATACATTTGCATGCCCGCTTACTTAGTATATTCAAATGTACTAACACATACTTCTGCCTACATGATCTAACCATGTAGGGACAGAGGATAACCTTCATCCTCTGTACAACGATTATCTTGGATCATGAGATTTGCTTGTTATGGTGAGTCCTGTATTCCAAGGACAAACCACCATTCATCTACCTATGGTGCTTTTATTTATGTTATTTACTTTGAGGGTGAGCTCGGGGTATGTCTTGGCCCCCATCCTATCTTATGACTAGAGACATTGTTGGACATCATGTAAACTCTTTTATGTTTATATGCTAAGTGTCGTATTAGGAGATTTTTGTTTATGGATATGGCTACCTATTGGTTATCGTTATGTGTATTGGCTATGAGTATTATGATATGTTTATATGTATGATGTGAAGGATCCTAAGTCCTAAATTGCCCTCATAGAGTGAGTCGTGCTTGCCTGCTCCTTAGTATTTATGTGTTATGTGTTATCTGAATCCATGTTAACCCTCTTCTCTATGACATCCCCATAGTGTGAGTCCTACTTTCCCATCCCTTAGAACTATATGGTTACTATTCGTATACACTTCCGAACCAATGATGTGAATATAGATACTTTGTAGCTTGTTTAGGGACTCTCGGGTTCCTATTTGCCATGTCACTCCTAGACTCTAGGTTCAGGTCATGACAAGCTTGATATCAAAGCACTAGGTTTGTAAATGATCCTCGGAGTCCAACATACTGCATCAAGTAGAGTCCTATTCATGGGTGTAAAGTGCATCATGCCTATGAGTGGGACGCTATGATGATGTTCTAGGAATTATCTCACTTTTTCATGTCTTATGTTGTGCCTTGGACCATATAATGGTTTCCTTATCCTAATGGTATCCTTGATACATTATAGAAATGCCTCGACAAAGAGCTCTCCTACCAAGACCGACCCTGGCTTGTGAGGATGAAGTTCCCCTAGGGCCTACGGACGAGCCTATTTCTAATGGTGAATTCTATACGACCTTTTCTATGCTTGCCCAGGTGGTGACTACTCAGAGTAGGTAGGCTAATCTTCCTTGGGATCCTACTTCGGCCTCTAGGGTGAGAGATTTCACCCGAATGAAACCTCCGAAGTTCTATGGGTAAAATGCTGATGAGGATACTCAAGTGTTCATTGATGAGCTCACTAAAGTTTTGACTGTTATGGGAGCCACTTCTGAAGAGAAAGCTGAGTTTGCTGTTTATCAGTTTAAAGGTGTGGCTCAGGTGTGGTACACCCAATGGTTGATAGAAAGGGTATGTGGTAATGTTGTTAATTGGGAAGAGTTCAAGTTTGCATTTTTGGACCGTTTTTTCCCACTTGGGCTTAGGAAAGCCAAGATAACTGAGTTTATCTACCTTAGGAAAGATGGTATGAGTGTGAGGGACTATGCCCTCAAGTTCACTAAGCTCTCCAAGTATCCTCCTATGCTTGTGGCTGACGCCCATGCAAGAATGCACAAGTTCATTTCTGATATCTCTGACTTGGTTATGAAAAAATGTCATACGACTATGCTTATTCGGGATATGGATATCTGTAGGTATATATTGAACAAATTGAAGGAGAAAAGCTCAAGTAAAAGAGGGTGAATGTTCCTAAGAGGGCCTATTATGATGATGGGTTCTCCAACTACAAGGGTGGTGGTTTGGTCACTTCTAACAAGGCCAAGATTCTAATGCTTGAGTTGCTAATACTAGGGCGCATCCTCCCAAGGCACCGATTGGTGGTGGACCATGGTTTTCCTGGTGTGACATGTGTGGGAAAAATTACTTGGATGCTTATTGGAAGGAGTTGGGTGCATGCTATGGGTGTGGTGATAAGAACTACAAGGTTGCTAATTGTCCTAAGAATGCTTAGAGAGGTTAAGGTTAGGTGGCTCAAGGTAGTTGTAAACAACCCCCAAAAGTGCCGAAAATGTGCCTCGGATGTGCTTAGAATCATAATTTTCATATATCTCAAAATTCGTGCTCGATATAAAAACTTCATATTCTTGTTCAGGGGGTCAAATTGAGTGGAAAATGGGTCTAAACCCGATTTAAGAGCAATCAATTAGCAATTTTGATTTTCCAAAAATATAAATTCT
The DNA here is from genome assembly GCA_000787875.1 of Solanum virginianum. NCBI lineage: Eukaryota > Viridiplantae > Streptophyta > Magnoliopsida > Solanales > Solanaceae > Solanum > Solanum virginianum. The sequence goes on along the minus strand of DF362387.1, from coordinate 14,834 downwards.
AGTGAGGTTTCCGCGCCCCTGGTGTGACTCGCCAAGGGCGCACTTCAGTGTATTTTGTTGCCCAGTTTTGACTTCAGTCCAAGACTTTTAAGTCTTGGGCCTAAGTGTTCGCAAATGTGAAAATACCTATAGTTAGT
>DF362387.1:0-10443 GCA_000787875.1 Solanum virginianum | reverse complement strand
GGTGAAAAAGGTAAAATGGTCCAAAAATTCTATCACTGGAAAATACCGTCAGAATCTGAAAATATTTACATGATTATGTTTCCCAAGTGATAAAGAATTCAGTAGCAAAAATCGTTTAAAAATAGAGCTAATATGAGGAAGAAATTACATGTTAAAGTTTTCAGAATATATTAAAAATGCAACAGAAACCAGCAATTTGTTACCTCAAACAATGCACCAAAATCAAATTATGAATTTCCCAAGTAACATCTCAAAAAATTATATAACTTAGCCTTTTGAATCACTCAAATTGGACAAAAAATGAGGTAGATATCGCTGTTCAAGATCATGTCTACGTTTCTTACGTTTTCTGGAAGACTTTCCCAGATATATACATCCTTTCTCTTGTTTTTAAAAAAAATCTTAAACTGCCGTCCATGTGGCAATTCCTCACTAGGCCACGTCAGAACCACCTTAATTTTTTTTAGCAATTGCTCAACTTAAATTCGATACTTCGACCTCATCCAAAGTTAAAAAAATACAATCCATATATGAAATCTGATTGGAAATGACATTCCGGACCCAATGATGTAGTCAAAAAATTTCCAACAGAGATCGTTTTATGCTAATGTGGGTCCCATTTCCCAATATCAAAATCTACCAACAGGTCAATAACACACGAAAGCCTCGAGAATTGAACGAAAGGTCCTCTTAGACCAAAATCGATGTTCCGGATCCCACGGAAATATCAAAATTTGCAATTGAGGCCTTCTTGACCCAAAACCTAAGAAAACTCATTTAAAATAGTTTCGAACTCAAAACCTCCTAGAACAAAATCGACGTTCCAGATCCAATGAAAATATCAGAATTTGCAATTGAGGCCTCCTTGACCCAAAACCTGAGAAAGCTCGTTAAAACTAGTTTCAGACTCAAAAACTCAAAATATTCTCAGAAGCTCTAAAAATTACAACTAGGTCATTTCTAGCATTAGTTTGACCATTTGAAACTATTGAAAATTTTAAAATTCTAATTCAAGATTCCAAACTCAAAATGTTGACCAAAGTCAAACTTTGGCTCCGGTAACAACTAAAAAAGCAACTTCTGACCCAAAATCTTCATTTTAACTCCAAATTAAGTTCTGCAGGTTCTCCTAGACAAGATTAAGCATTCTGGAGCTGATGGAATTGACAAAATCATGATCTGACAATTGAAACTCAAAACAAACAGAAAACTCAAATTTTCCAACTTTTAAAAATTCCACTTTTGGTTCCAAAATTTTCTAATTTCTCCAATGCATGAAATATGGGTTCTAACAGCCTAGATATGAAACGACACAATGGGAACATGAAGGGACCCCAAGCAAGCCTCATAAAGCATCATTACACATACTTGGTTGCAGAAGCAATAAATCAAGCGTCAAGGATAAACTAATAGGGAAAACTGAGGCTAAGGGAAAAGCTTGCACAATATCATGGTCAAAGACAAGAGTTAAAACTCATATCATAGATACATAACATGTCTAACAAACACCTTTAAGACTATGGGGAAAGCTTGCATAACATCATAGTCAAGAGACAAAAAGTCAAAGCTCATATCATAGATACATAGCATGTCCAACAAATACCTCTACTATATAGATAAGAGCAGGGGCCAAGACAAAGTAACCGGGATCACCCTCATAGTCAAAATAGACAATAAAGAAGAGTGTCTCAATACATAAAAGGAGAAACATAGACTAAGGTCCCCGAAGTGGAGGACTCACCAACTAGCTTGAATGATCAACTTGGACCCCGGTTCCTATGTGGTGACATCCTGTAGGCATAGAGTATGCATTAGTATGTTTAAATATACTGAGTATGTAGGATGCAATGCAACAAAAGATAGACATCAAAGTCAAAATGCATAACAATAGGCAATAAACATAATATAACAATATGGCTTGTATGATCATTGCTTAAGTAAACAATTCAGATTGGTGATAATACCGCCCCATCACCATAGTGGAGAAATACAAACCCTTCCCTAGGTTTACAAGTACAAATCCCTATCTAGGTTAGTGATGATGCTGCCCCATCACCAGGTAAAGAAGTAAAAACCCTTCTCTAGGTTGATGAGTACAAACACCCATCTAGGTTATCCGGGTTCTTAGTCCCCCCTGATTGGGCATGGTCTAATGCAGCACTTTATATAGAATTCATCATATACATAAGCACATTTCATCATCATATAGTCATTCATATCATATCTCATGCTTTGGACCTTCAATTCCTCTAAAATATATCATATACATAAGCACATTTCATCATCATATAGTCATTCATATCATATCTCATGCTTTGGACCTTCAATTCCTCAAGAAACCATAATCGGGCATTTTATCAAACATTTAGAGGGTGCATAATGCTAGTATAAAACCATGAATTATAGAGATGGAATCATGAAAGAAAATACATTGTAAAACAATCAATCAACACCTTCCAACATCCTCAAGCAATATACATCAAAACCTCTTCTCAAAATTTATAATAGATCAAAGGTTTATAGCTCAAAACATGGCAAAACAATCACAACTATACATAGCTTTAACATAGTGTGCAGTGAATTTCATAATAATCAAGATCCATTTGTAAATCAATTTTAAATTATGCAATTTGGGTAAAAGGAGGCTTGGGTATCATGGGTGAAAGGGACCCATGAAAGAAACTTACACACATTAGCTTAGAGATGAACTTAGTGAAGATTGGAGATAGAGACTTGATGCTTGAAGAAGAACTTTGAAGGGAAACCTTAGCTTGGGATAAGGGTTTGAGACTTGAGTTTGGGGAGTGAAAATATGACTAAGTATGTGAGTGAGTATGGGGAAATATTTAGGATGATATGAGGGTGAAATTTGGCTAGGTATAGATAAAAATACGTTTGGGAATATTTAGGCCCAAGACTTAGAAGTCTTTGACTGAATTAAAAAGACAGTCCCCAAAATATACAGGGGCGCGTTGCAAAGGGGTCATGGAAACCCCTCTAGAATTTGTACTTTGGAATTTTATAATTGCTAATCTTTCACTCTTAAATTGTGATTAGACCCTTCTTCACCTAATTTTGACTCCCTAAACAAGAATATGAAGTCATATTTTCAAAATAGCTAACAAATTTTGAGATATATGGAATTTAAAATTTTAGACATTTCGAGTCATATTTTCGGGCACTATTTGGGGTCATTTCAAACCCTATGAGTCTAGTTCTAATTTTCGAATGAGCCTAATGTGTTGTTAAAATATAGCACATTTGATTATTAAAATGTAGGATTTTGTGTGTTTTCGACATTTATGGTTTTTATGTGTTTTTGGTATTTATTTTGCAGAAAAATAGGTTGGCATGATTTTTTGGGAAAATTATAGACTTTTCTGGTTTAGGAGACCCTCTATGAGTAGTTTCATGAAGAATTCCAGTAAGATCCAGTGAAGGACCAGTTTATGCTAGTGAAGTCTATGAGTTGTAAAATAGTCTACAACTCGTAAAGTGGATCTATAACAGTGAAGTTCGGGATCTCAAAACCTGGACATGAGACCTCGATTATGACTCATAAGTCTAGTTATGAGTCATAATAGTGAAGTCTGGGATCTCAAGAGCTGGACACGAGACCCCGATTATGACTCGTAAGTCTAGTTGTGAGTCATAAAGGCCTGTCCTATGAAGTCGCCAACCAATTTTTCTAATTTTTTAAGACTTGTTTGTAAATACTATAAATAGTAATTTTTAGGTCATTATTCAGAGATACTAGTAGATAGGACGTCATTAGATTACTTATTAGGGTTTTTACTTGGAGACAAAATATTGGAGAGGAGAATACACTTGTGGATTCATTGTATCTTTCAATCTTGTGATTCTCAATACAAATTGGGTTTGCTTGTTCTTCAATCCATTTAGGTAAGTGATTAATTATGTCTTCTCAATTCATAGTTTCTTCATCTACCTATAGCATGAGTAGCTAAACCCACAACATGGGGTTGTGAGAACCATAAAGATCTAAATAAATAAATCTAGATAATTTGCAATTCTTGGAATGAGTATTTACATAGAATATTCAATTCTCTTCGTTTTGCACGTTTTCTAGTGGTGGCCAACATTAGAATTTTGCAATTCTTAGAATGGGTATTTACATGCATGAATTAATTCTCTTTGTTTTGCATTTTTTCTAGTGGTGGCCAATATTAGAAGTTGCCTAGTGTTACCTTCTCGATCCAGGTGGTAATGAATAGGAAAAGAGATTGGTTAACAAGATTTGATAATGTTTTATCATCTAATCAACTGAACATGACTAAGAGGAGGTTGACTGGGACTATAGGTGATGGTTAGTATTGCACACTATGGAGATGGGCAAGTCATATAGTGAAATTCACCTCTCACCTTTGACCAAAGGGCTTGGTGAACTTAAATTACCGTCCTACAAGCTATACTCTAGTTGAGAATTGGGTTATTCGAGGATATTGAGTTAGTAAATCATGAGGAACACAATTCTCAAGTTGCTCTCCATTATAGATTCAAACGACCCTAAAGAGTGTTCGAAAATGTGCCTCAAAAGTGTTCGGAATTGTAATTTTTATATATCTCAAAATTCGTGCATGATATCAAAAATCTGACATCATATTCTTAATCAGGGGTCAAAATTAAGTGGGGAATGGGTCTAATCTCAATTTTAGATCAACATATCAAAATTTGAAAATCATAAAATGCGATTTCCAAAGAGATTTTCTCGCCAAAGGCGCGACCTGCCAAGGGCGCTCCGTTGTACATTTTTTTGACTATTTTTGTTACTCGGTCCAAGACTCTTGGGTCTTGGACCTAAGCCTTCCCATGCATAAAAGTACCTATACTTAGTCATATTTCAACACCATATCATACAAGCCATTCCCTAATGCTCTCTTAAACACTTAGACAAATATTTAACTCAAAATTCAAGTGCCAAAACTCATTCCGAATCTTAAGGATTTCACTCAAGCTTCAAGTCTCCATTCTAATGTTTATTAAGAAACTCTACCAAGCTGAGGTATGTAGGTTTCAACCATTGGATCCTTTCACTAATGTCAAGGTGCAAATGTAGAGATGGTCGTCCACAAGGCCAAGGTGCAAATGCAGGTCAAAGGGTAAGAGGAGGCTAACAAAGGGGTGCTCCAACATAAAATAGATTTTATGCTCTTCAAGGAAGACAAGGGGTAGATAAGGTGCCCAGTGTCGTCACTGGTATGTTAAAGGGTTTTGATTTTGATGTGTATTCTTGATAGACCTGGTTGTCACTCTTTGTTTTATTACTCTTTTTGTTGCCAGAAAGCTTCATGTTAGTCCCGAGTTGTTGTGTAAACCCTATGAAATGTCCACCCCTGTTGGTGAGTCTATTATTGCTACAATAGTCTATAGAAATTGTCCATGTTTATATTGCATAAAATCTTGCCTTGTGATTTATTCGACTTAGATATGGTGGATTTTGATGTCATTCTTTGGATGGATTGGTTGCATGCATATTATGCTTCTATTGATTGTAGGACCCATAGGGTTAAATTCTAATACCCTAATGAGCCCATCCTTGAGTGGGAATATCATGATGTGGTGGTAAATGGTAGATTCATTTCTTGCCTTAAAGCCCAAAAGTTGATTTCTAAAGGTTATCTCTATCATCTTGTGAGGGTTAGGGATATTAAGTCCAAAGTCCTTCTTATTGAGTCAGTTCCGATGGTTAATGTGTTTCTTGATGAGCTTCCTGGTGTTCCTCCTAAAAGGGAAATAGACTTTGGTATAGACCTCCTTCTCGATACTTAACCTATTTCTATTCGCCCTTATGGTATGGCCCCGACGAAGTTGAAGGAGTTGAAGGAGCAATTGAGAGATTTGTTGGAGAAGGGTTTCATAAGGCCTAGTAAGTCACCTTATGGTGCATCAGTGTTATTTGTGAAGAAAAAAGATGGTACTCTTACAATGTACATTGATTACAAACACCTTAATAGGGTCACCATAAAGAACAAGTATCCTCTACCAAGGAATGATGACCTTTTTGATCAACTTCAAGGGGCTAGTCACTTTTCTAAAATTTATCTTCGATTCGGGTATCACTAAGTAAAAGTGGGGAAGTGTGACATTCCCAAACCAGCTTTCTACACTAGGTATGGATACTTTGAGTTTGTGGTTATGTCTTTTGGGTTGACTAATGCACTGACTATATTTATGGATCTTATGAATAGGGTCGTTAAACCCTACCTTGACTTGTTTGTGGTGGTTTTGATTGATAACATCTTGATTTATTCCCATAGTGTGGAGGAGCATGTGAATCACTTGAGGGTGGTATTACAAATATTGAGGGAGGAGAGTTTGTGTGCTAAGTATGAAAAATATGAGTTTTAGTTGAAGGAGGTTGCTTTTTTAGGGCATGTGGTGTCAGGTGATAGCATTAAGGTGGATCCTTAGAAGACAAAGGTGATTAGAAATTGGCCTAGACCTTTGACTTCATTGAACATTAGAAGTTTCTTGGGTTTGGCGGGTTATTACCAGAGGTTTATGAATGGCTTCTATTCTATTGCTGCTCCTGTGACTAAGTTGACACAAAAGAAGGCAAAATTCGTGTGGACCAATAAATATGAGAAGGGTTTCCAAACTTTGAAAGATAAGCTTATCTCCGATCCTAAGCTTATGTCCTCTCCTATCTTCTCTCTACCGGAAGGTTTGGAAGGATTTGTTGTAATTCTAATGCCTCAAGAATTGGTTTAGAGTGTGTTTTGATGCAAAGTGGTAAGGTGATAGCATATGCCTCTAGACATCTTAAGGTGCATGAAAAGAATTATCCTACCCATGATCTTGAATTGGCGGCCATAGTGTTTGCTTTGGAAATTTGGCATCACTACTTGTATAGGGTTCATGTTGATGTGTTTACTGACCACAAGAGTCTCCAATATGTGTTCACCCAAAAAGATTTTAACTTGAGACAAAGAAGGTGGTTAGAGCTCCTTAAAGATTATTATATAAGTGTGCATTATCACCTCGACAAAGCAAATATTGTGACTAATGCTCTAAGTAGGGTATCTATGGTAATCTAGCTCATGTTGATGATAGTGGCAAAGAGGTGGCTAGAGAGGTTCATCGGTTGGCTAGATTGGGGGTTAGGTTGAATGAAGTTAACAATGGTGGTGTAGTGGTTGTTGATGGTTCTAAATCTTCTTTGATTTAGGAGGTAAAGGAAAAACAAGATCTTGACCCCGCCTTGCTAGAGTCTAAGGCCTTGGTGAGAGATGGTAAAGTGAAGGTTTTCTCCCAAGGGGGAGATGGTGCCCTTAGGTACCAAGGTAGATTGTGTGTGCCAAATGTTGATGACTTGAGAGAATTGATCTTGAAGGAGGCCCATAATTCATCCTATTCCATTCACCCTAGTCTACAAAAGATGTATAGAGACTTGAGGGAGGTGTATTATTGGGCTGCTATGAAGAGAGACATTGCCAAGTTCATATCCGGATGTCATAATTGCCAACCAGTGAAGGTCGAACACAAAGGTGGGGAGGCCTAGCCCAAGGTATAGAGATTCCTACTTAAAGTGGTAAGAGATCAACATTGATTTTGTGGTTGGGTTGCCTAAGACTAGGAAGCATTTTTATTCTATTTGGGTTGTTGTGGATAGAATGACAAAGCCGACTCCTTACCGGTCAAAACCACTTATGGTGCCAAAGATTATGCCAAGTTGTATATACATGAGTTGGTTAGGTTGCATGGGGTGCCCTTGTCTATCATTTCAAATCATGGTACCCAATGCACTTCTCACATTTGGAGGTCCTTCCAAAGAGGTTTTGGTACCATGGTTAAGCTTAACACGACCCTTCACCCTCAAATGGATGGTCAAGCCGAGAGGACTATCCGAACCCTTGAGGATATGCTTAGAGCTAGTGTTTTGGAGTTTAAGGGTCGTTGGGATGAACATCTTCCACTTGTTAAATTTGCTTACAACAACTATCACTTGATCATTGGTATGGTTCCCTTTGAAGCTCTTTATGGTAGGTGTTGTAGATCCCCGATTGGGTAGTTTGATGTGGGGGAAATGGCTTTGCTAGGTTGGATTTGGTCATGGGAGCCTTGGAGAAGGTGAGGTTGATAAGGGAGAGATTGAAACCAACCCAAAGTAGACAAAAGTCCTACTCTGATGTGAGGAGAAGAGATCTTGAGTTTAAGGTTGGTGATTGGGTTTACTTGAAAGTCTCACCATGAAAGGTGTGGTCCGATTTGGCAAGAATGGGATATTAAGCCCATGGTTTGTGGGTCTTTATAGAGTTTTGAGGAGAGTGGGTAAGGTTGCATATGAATTGGAGTTACCTATGGAGATGAATATGGTTCATTCGGTCTTTCATGTGTCCATGTTGAGGAAGTGTGTGGGTGACCAAAGTGCTACAGTGCTCTTGGATGTTGTGGGTGTTGTAGAAGATAATTTGACTTATGAGGAGGTCCCCGTGGATATTTTGTATAGATAAATGAAGAGGTTGAGAAACAAAGATGTAGCCTCTGTCAAGGTTCTTTGGAGGAACCAACAAGCTGAAAGTGCCACGTGGGAAGCCGAGGCGGACATGAGAAAGTGATATCCATATTTCTTCCACTCTACTTAAGCCAAAGGTACTAATTTAAGTCCCCTATATGATTTCAAGTCTTAGGTTTTAGTCCTTATGTCATTTTGCATGCATTCATGTTCATGGTAACAAGTGTATGGTGATTTTTGACACTCATGTTGAGGCTTTTGAAAATAATGTCTGAATGCATTTGTTGCATTCATGTCGGGCTGAAATCTTCATAATTACTTCTTGTGCATGTTTCTTTGACATTCGGGGATGAATGTTCCTAAGGGGGAGATATTGAAATGCCCTAAAATATGCTTCAGAAATTCTCATAATCATAATTTCCATATATCTCAAAATCCATATGTGATATCAAAAATCTGACTTCATATTCTTGATCAGGGGAAAAATTGAGTGGGAAGTGGGTATAAATCGGATTATTTTGGACCCGTAGCGTAAACTAATTTTTGCTAATTTTTTGAAAATAATAGCTATGTGCGATTGCTCCGCAACGCGTACCCATCGCAGAGTAGTGTTAGTTTTTCCTCATTTTCTGTTTCGGCCTAAGGGCATTGGGGTTATGGCCCCATGCCTATTTACAAGTGAAATATCTCATACTTAGCCATTTTTCAACTCTATATCACTCAAAAAGCCTCTCTAAAACCTCTCCAACACTTTATCAAAATTCCTATTCAAATTTCAAGAATTTCAAGCCTAACTTTAGTAGTCAAGGATTCTCTTCAAGCTCCAAGTTCTCTTCAAGATCATCTCAAGAAAACTCAAGTTTGAGGTATGTGGATTTCATCCATTGGGTCCTTTCACCCATGGAACCCGATCTCCCTTTTTATGCAATTACATGTTTTCAAGTTGTATCACTATAGGTATCTCTCATTATGGATTTTGATTATAAATTATGTTGGGATTTTAGGAAATGATAATTGAATATGCATGTCTATTTATTTCAAACTTGTACTATGAATTGGTTTTGTCTATTGAGACTATGCATGTTTTGAGCTATGAAACTATAATCTATTATGAGATTGATGATGGATTTCAAGGTATCCTACATGAGGGTTTTACTATGTATTGATGGGTTGATTTATATTGATTTTTCTAATATTATTTCACTCTCGAATTTCATGATTTTGAACTAGTATTATGAACCCACCAAGTGTTTGATAAAATGTCTTGACAAGTATTCTCAAGTTATTGATGATCTATTATATGGTTTACAAGTCAAGTGACTTTATGATGGTTAAGGGCTTGCATGTATGCATTGGATTCATGAAAAGTATCTATAGTGTTGCAAGTAGACCACACCTTATTTGGGGTTAACATGGCAAATCACTATGTTGAGGGGTGGATACCTCGATCACCTTATTGGGGTGACAGGCCCAATCACCATGTTGAAGGGTGGATACCTCGATCACATTGTTGGGGGGCGGTGACATGCCCAATCACCATGTTGAAGGGTGGATACCTCGATCACATTGTTGGGGGGCGGTGACATGCCCAATCACCATGTTGAGGGGTGGGTACCTCAATCACCTTACAAGGAGGTGATATGCCTTGGATTTCAAGTAGTAGTTAGCTTTGCCTATATTCATTATGGTCTCTTCCCACATATGTAATATTTATTTTGCAAGTTATATGATTTACAAACATGTTTTACTTCAAGCATTAATCATCTATGCCATATTAATATTATACTTATCCATTGCTTATGACTATGCATTTTGACTATATTGGCTTATGTATTGAATTGCATCCTACATACTTAGTACATTCAAACGTACTAACGCATACTCTATGCCTACATGATGTTACCATGTAGAGACAAGAGCATCTCCCGATCATCCTCCATGTGGCTAGTTCGGTGCTTTGGAGATAG